>CM051376.1:17627317-17702317 GCA_028015245.1 Cardamine occulta | reverse complement strand
AGTCGAAGAAAATGTAAATGTTGTGTTTGATGACAAGGGAAAGTCTTACACAATTTCTCCTGTCCTAGAAGAAGATGATATTCCTGAAACGTCTAACATAGATCTAATTGAGGAGGAACATATTCCAATAGGAGACATCTCCAGTGGTGTCGATCATGTGAACAAGGATCTGGAAGATCAAAGGAGTAATAATAACATTTACAACAAAAAGAATAATACACCCAAAAAAAAAACGAATAAGATCGCAGTTGGAAGTAAAAAAAAAGAATAATAACATTTACAACAAAAATATCGAAGTTGGAAGTAAGAAAAAAGAATAATAACATTTACAAAAAAAAGGAATAATAATACACCCAAAAAAACGAATAAAATAACGGAAAAATTAGAAATAAAGAAGTTCTAGCATGATTTTTGTCCATTTATACATTTTTTTAAATTGTCATTTTGTCCTAAAATACCCCTACTACTAGATTAATATCATATTTTAGAAAAAAAAACCAGCTGAACACGTAGAAACACAAGAATAAACAAACTTTGATGAAGACATTTTTTTATTTTAAGCAGTTTAAAGTACGTTCTAAAAAGTTTAGAATATGTTTTCTAGCATTCTGGCTGATTTAGAATACGTATTCTATGCGCTACACATATTCTAAAAATTTATAATATGTATTCGATGAGTTGTTCATGTTCTAGGATTCTAGAATTGAGATCTTTTATAAAAAGTTTAGAATACGTATTTTAGCAGTTGTTCTTGTTCTATGACTATATTCTAGCATTTAGATTACGCTTTCTAGAATTTGTATTCTATATGTTGCACATGTTCTATGGAAATATTCTAGAATATAGATTCTAAAAAAAAAAAAATTTTTTAAAAATAGATACAGAATCTATTAATTAAGTAAACTAAATCTATCCCTAAATTTTAGAAAAATAGATTAATATTTTTTTTTCTAGAAAAATCGATTAGGTTTTAATTGATGAAATCCAACTGTAATAGGGTTTTAATTCGAAGAAATTGATGAAGAATTGAAGTTTTTGTGTTTATAAGAATAAAGCCTCTTGTTCTCGACGAAGAGGAAGAAGATGACTTGATGGCTCGATATATTTCCAATCCAAGTTTTATTAAAATCGATTTCACTCTTATTTCGGTTTACTTTCGGTTCAAATTGATATATTCCGGTTTACTTTCAGTTCAAATCAATATATATGAATAGGTTTACGTTACTATGATTCACGGTTTAAAGAAATTAGAAACGATCGATCGATCACCATAGATGACCGATCGATCATACATGGGCCAGAAGTTATCTTCATTTGAAGTTACTTTCGCGATCGATCGGAAAAGTGAAGCCACCGCAGAGAAGACGCTGGAGAACAATCACGCCGGCGCAAAGAGAAGGATCGCTCGTGTTCTTCACTCGCCAGCCGGAGATTGAGTCAGTGAGTCAGCCGGAGATCAACAGCCTCAGAGAAGCCGCCGGAAAAGTGAAGCTGCCGGAGAACAATCACGCCGGGCGGAAGGAACGATCGTTTTCTTCAGTCAGTCGGTTGATCTGGTCAATTTGGAATTTAGGTTTTCCCGATTGCGATTTGGGGATTTTAGAAAATATGTTTTTTTTCTTTTTGGGATTATTTATTTATTTATTATTATGAAATTATTAAATTTTAGTTTTTTAATCAAAGACTCTTTCTAAGTTAGAGGTTTTGTATTTTGATAGAAATTTTAAATTGAGGGTATAAATGAGTTTTCAATTTTAATAAACATTATCTCACCAAACTAAAAAAAAAAAGTATAGATAGAAATGTTTTTTAGAAAAGTTCCTATATTATCAAATCTCCCTAAAAGAAAATGCCGAAATCTTGGTTCTTGAAAAGGGAACTGGTTTATATATGTCTATATCCATAAAAGTTATTACAGTTACTTGACTAAAATTTTTGCATACTAAGGTAGTTAATAATATGAGATTTAACCAAATTTATAAACTATCCTACCTCTATGTTCATCATTCGTTATAAATAAAATAGTTTTTTTCTTTAATAAAATATTAATATTTTGTTTTTTTGCAGGGAGCCAAATGAATTCCATGACTTTTTGTTCTTCATGCCCTTATTCGTTTACAACCTAGTATGAACTAATCGTCCCCAGTGCCTAAAATTTTTAAAGCCGTATCGCAAAGTAAATATAATAAAAATGTATTTTAATATCTAAGTACTTTATCATAAATCTATTACAAAAATGTAAGGAAAAACTTACAAAATAAATTTTCTATGAAAATATTAAAAAATTATAAGTTAGGTTGATCATGTAATCAAATAATTTGTGTTAGTATGATTTATATATATATCACCATCCGAATTAAAATTGACATAGTGTGTGTTAATTATAAAAAACAAAAACAAAAAGTTTAAACAAGCCTGTAAATTTTGGATACATGTTTTATTATATACTTTCCCTTATTACTTGTATAATTTCCGTAAAGTTATTACTTCAACCAATATAACTTTTTAAAATTTCTAACATATTTAGTGTCGTAGGTGAGTGTTTTTTATTTTATTAACCACGACCCTATATTCATTTTTCTGTCATCTATTACGTCATTATTAAAAATATTTGATATAATTTTGTTATGATGATATTCGACTACATACAATATATGCAATTACGATAAACATTTTTTTCAAACAATAATTCTATGACGCAAACTCTCCCAGATGGATGGTTCTGCATGTATGATATTCCCATGATATATATGTTTTCTGCACAACATTTGGATTTACAACGGACGATTCTGCATCTACGACATCCTATGATGAACATGATCTCTTAGTAACTCTCGAGACCATGACGGACGACACTCTCTGCAACACTCTGAAACCGCTGATAAGGTTTGCATTCATTAATCTGGAAATCAAATTTCATACCTAGTGTAAAACCTTTTAAACCCTTGAACTCGGACTTCTACACCCTCTATACATTAAACATCAGTTTTTTTTTTGTATTTAAGTATTTTGCTCCATATGAGAATTGATCATGAAACAAATCAACTTAATTAAATAACTCCATTTCCCTAATACAATGATTCAAGCAAAGACTTCATTTTATTAGTTAATTAGAGTTAAACAAAGACTTCACACAATATATTTTAAACAAAATTTCATACAATACAATTTAAGCAAATAGTACTTTATTCATCTGCTGACAAACGAATATTTTTCCATGTTACATTATATCTCATAGAATAAAGTTTAAACAGACTTCATATAGTACAACTTCAGAAAAAGACTTCTAACGAACGAACTTTTTTTTCAAGTTGCATTATACCTCATACAATACAATTTGACTTTTTTGGGCCAGCATATATCATGTAGGATTGAATGAAAATACTATCTAATCAAACCAGTAGACTATATATATATATATATATGCAAATCTTTCATATAATACAATTAAAAACAAAAAGCTTCAATACAACTTAAAACAAAGCTTAGTTTTGGTTGGTAAACAAAAAGACTTTCTTTAACTTTGGACAAATAAATTATTATTCCAAGTTGTAAACAAAATTCAGACATGCGAAGACTCTTTATCAAAAACAATATCATCTATATATTCGAAGCTGCATTATAGGTAGTCTTTGCTTAGTTTGTATTAAATAAAGTCTTGAATATAGTAAAATAAAAATTCATACAATAAAACTCTGAGCAAATTAAGAATTCTTAAATGTAACAAATATATATATATATATATATATATATATTTGTTTCATGCGATCATCACTATCTCCTAACGTTTTTATCATTATTGTTTCATCGTTTTAATTACATTTTGCATAAACCCAAAAAACCCCAAAACATATTCTTATTATTTTTTGTTTAACCCCCAAAAAAATCCAAAACGTATTATTGCTTATAGTTTTATATTTATCCTTATACATCTATCGCGTAACCGCTGTTCTCTATAAATTCAAATTCGATATCATCTATACTATTGTGAATTATGTGTGAAAGTGTACGCCTCAACATGTCACAACGCGTAGGAACAAAGAGTAAAATGAAGATATGAAGAGGATATCTTGAATATTTGGAGTCTTCCGAATCAAGTCAATGATAACTTAGAATCAGACTTGGTTCTTGAGTATAATTAAATAGGAGTCTGAGAGTTTAGGTTAACCGTTTTCAAGAATTACAGAAATAGGATATCAGAGAAGGCTACTTAACCGAGTTGTGTTTACTCAACAACATGTAAGGATCATACGCCAAATGATGGACTCACCACGAGAGCTGATGACCGTTCAAAAATATATCATGCTAGACGATACAAACTACAGACATTGGAAGATCAAGATATGCTATTCGAAGCATAGATAAAGATGCATGGACGGCTGTCGAGAATGGTTGGAAAGACTCAATGGCCAAGAGCGATGACGGAAAGCATGTTCCAAAACTGAAGGGACTGTCTTTGCCACCTCGACTCATCTAGAATCTTCGAAAAATTCCCATGGAATTTCCGAACAACCCTCAAGAGATTGAGTTTCTTAAGTGTTGGTTATAACCGATTCGATCCGCATCCATTGAATCGGTTTAACATTTTTTTATTGGTTCAAGTGTTAAATGTTGGCGATAACCGATTAATTCTTTCAACGTTGGTGAAAGTTGATGTATTTTTAGTAAAAAGAAAACGACATCGTTTTGATAAAACGAAAGCTGTTAACAGAAGTTTTAACCATGTAAACGTGATGCGTCTCTCGATTGAACGTCATGTCTCAAATGACATAGTCAACATAAGTTAATTATTTAATCATGAAGTCAATGAAAACTTAGACATTTTGAAAATTGAGGATTTAAACGTACATAATTCGAAAGTTGAGGTTTTTTTAGACATTTTTCCGAATTAATAATATGAGATTCAACAAAATTTATAAACTATCCAATCTATATGTCCATTATGCGTAATAAATTTTAAACCTATACTCCCTCCGTTTTCGCAAAGAGGGCCGTTTTAAGGTTTAGTTTTTGTTTCACAAAAAATGTTGTTTACTTTTTTCAATGCAAATTTGTAATATAATTGCTTTATTTTATGCAGTGAGACATATTAATTTATCTCATGACAGGAGCCAAATGAATCTCATGACCATTTTGTTTTTTTTCTTCGCATGAGGTATGATGTTTCTGTCTTTCTGATAACCATCTATTCATTATACATCAGTTTTTTTGTATTCAATATTTTGCTATATGTGAGAATTGATCATTAAACCAAAACCAAATTAATTCAATAACTCCATATATTTTTTTAGTTAAAGTCATTCAAAGACTTCATACAATCCAATTTAAGCAAAGAGTTTATTTAACTGCTGCTAACAAACGGATATTTTTCCATGTTACATGTACATCTCATACAAAAAGATTTAAACAAAGACTTCATATAATACAGCTTAAAATAAAGACTTTGTTTAACTTATGACAAACGAAGTTTTTTTGGACAGAAAGAAAGACTTTGTTTAACTTCCGTCAAATAGATATTATTCCGAGTTGTAAACAAATACGGACATGCGAAGACTTTAGCAAATAAATAATAAAGATATTATTCCAAGCTGCATAATAGGTAGTTTTTCCGTAGTTTGTATTATCTAAAGTCTTTTGAATAAAAAAAATATAAACTTCATACCATACAATTATAGGCCTGCATACAACTTTAACAAAAACTACCTATAATGCAACAAGGAAAACTATTGTTTGTTGGAAATTAAAGGAAAAAGAAAACACTTAATGGCATTCAACATAAACAAAGACCGCATAATATACATCATGTCTTTGTACCTTACAAATGACTTTATGGGGATTAGGATATCAGAAAGTGATATTTTACGGTGATAATAATTACAATATGATTCATACCATCAACGCAAAAGCGGACAATTTAAGATTCCATCACTATCTACAAACCATCCAACAATGGCGTATATATAAAGTTTGAATCAATCAAATTTAGCAATCGAACGAGAGACCGCAACACATGTGTCGACATCTTAACTAGAAGTTGATTACTCTCGATAAACAATGGTCTTTGTATTACTCATGTTCATCTTTCTTAACAGCTGTTGTAAACCAAGATATTGTTGCTATGAATTAATAAGATTTAGAAGGAAAATATTTTTTTAAAAAAATAGACTGCATAAACGTAGGCTTCTAAAAAAGGGGCACATGGAATCATGAATGGATAGTTGGCCTTCGACATTAATGAATTAATTGAAATAGGACTCATGGTTTTTCTAATTAAAATTAACTAGCGTTAAGAAGGATGAAGCATGTGCCTCACACTCCAATTTAGAATTAATGCAATTTTTACTATAGATTTATAGTATATTTATTGAAATGAACCAAAACTTTCAAAAATTTTAAGATTGCATGTGTCCCAGACAAAAATAATTTTTAGGATTGCGCCTCACATAAAAATTACTTCTAGATCCGCAGTGATGCATACTGTTCATGACGTGCTCATAATAACATCGCAAAACAGTTGTAAAATATTTAATTCGTCTTTGAAAAACTTTCGAAAAATATTATCCATAATATATTGCTTTGAAACAGCTTTCAAGCAAACCATAAAATATTTCTGGTAATATATCAAAATGTTAACAAACCATAAATGAGAAAAAGGTCAATGAATTTAATAACCTTGGATCTTAAGAAAGTTAGTTTTGTGATAGTGTCTTTTATATATATATATATATTAGTTTCTCTCTTAATATCAATTTTCGGATCAAAATGTTCATTTTACAATGTTAACAGGGTAAATATTTGTTTAACATATATCATGTGACGTATATGGATTAATATTTAAATTAATATTTAACGTGGTATAAAATATGTGGTGAATATAACAATGTATTTATCCGGCGAATTATGGATAAAATTTTGTCGATAATTTATGTGTTATCATGATAAATATTGTGATATAATGATAAACATAGTTACAATATTAACAAATGAATTATCGATAAAAACTTTCATCACTCACTGAATAAATGCATTAGTATGTTCAGAACATATTTTAAATCATGTTAAATAATAATCTAAATGCTAATCTATATATGTCACATGATATAATGTTTTCTTTATCATGTTAACAAAATAATTACCTGTTAAAATTAGAGCTAATGACAGTCCAAATATTTTGATCGTTAAAAAAATATTTATTCCGTTAACATTGCGATAAAGACATTTTGGTCCAAAAATTAATGTTAAGAAAAAGACTAATTAAAAAAACCATTACCAAAAACTTAGCAGATATGTAGAGTCTGCAAAAAACAACAACTAAATCTATCAAAACATTTTCGGAGATTTAACCGTTAGAGCATCTCCATCGGGCGTATGTGATATGGTTCTTAATGTAGAACCCCATCATATACCGTGTGCCCATTTGTCATTCTCTCATTGGTTCATTTTCTTTTTATTATTAAGATTTCTATTATTTAATTAAATTGTATTTAAAATATTAGTACTATATTTTATGAGATACTGGTAGAGTTTCTCACTGATGGAGATGCTCTTATAATCTACGTACGTATGTCAGTAAGTTTAGAAGATTTTCATTAAGTCTATGAAATATTCCTAAAGTATGCCAAAATCTGCAAAGTATTCTATAAAACTGTGAAAACCTACAATACTATAATCTAAGTCTGCTAAATAAATGACATACATACATGAATATTAGTATGCCAATACGTTTGTCAGAAATCCTTAGAATTGGCCAAATATATGATGAGCCTGATAAATATCTGCAAATTGGCAAAATAACGATGTATTAGCATACTTGGATCTAAATGTACCACATATCCACAGAGTTTGCTAGTGAGTTTGAAAGTTTTTGTTAAAACTGACATATATTATGAGACTCTACCAAATATGCACATTTCAGATACATTGCATGATTTATTTTCTCTCTCCTTTCTCCCTAAAGCAAAGATCGCCCTAGCCATAAAGTTTTGTGTAGATCGCTTGCCTTTCTGGCGCCCGGCTCCTTCACCATCACGTCTTTTATGCTTCTTCTCTTCTAACTTCTTTTATTCTTTGCAGGTTTCGTGCTAAATCGGCAAGTATGGCATTTTCTTCCCCGAACAGCTCACTAATTCTTCACAGTGAGACAAAGCAAAGACAGTCAGTCGTTGCTGTGGAACTCCAGATGAACCAAGATTTGGCTACGCTTCCTCCAGAGGACGGCGGAGGCAGCAAAAAAAAGTAATTTTACTGCTGGCGTTGATTTTGCACCTGCTACCAAACAACGCATGGTACAATATCTTAGCGATCTTAGAAAAGGTCTTACACGGCCTCAATCTCCTGGGAGAATGGCCCCCATCCAGAGTTTAGATATTTCTTGAGGGGCCCCTAGCATTGACTTCTATGATCCTCGAATGCTCTGACGATACTCATGTGAACATTAATCATTCCACTTCCCAAATGCCACTACCCAAAATATGATGTTAAGCACACCACCACCTACTATGCTGCTTTCCATACCACTAAACCGTTAAAAATCATGAGAAAAAGACTTCTCAACTATTAACACACAATAGTCTGATGAGACAGTATCAAAACTTAGACAGTTCCAAGGGATCAATCCGATCCAGAGCACTAACCCTGTAGCAAACACGGACCGTTCTATGACCGGACTAATCACGAACGACCCGAGCCACCACAATGATAGATCAAGAATAATCCAGCCGAACATTAAAACATAAGTCCAATGCCTAGCCGGTCCATCCTTAATCCCTTACCGTCCGATCCAAGACTTAGGCTTTTCAAACCTTGTCAAGAATCGTCCATTGGGTTGTCCCGGACTAGGATCGCTCGAGAATTTTGAGAGAAATCCGTTTATTACATAGTATATAGTTTTAAAAACAATCGTTGTCACAAAATGTTTAAAAGGTTTGGATCCACTTTTAAAATTACATTGTAATTCAATAAGTCTTTACAAACACAAGGAAAGCTTAAATTCCAGATCCTAGTGTCCGATGGCTGGCTAAGGCTTAACCTAAGGCCTGCAAAACCAAAGCGAGTTATGAGTAATCTAGTATTACTCAGCAAGTTGGGTTCCCTCTAACATGCATAATAACCCATCTAGTATTACTTAGGCTTTTCAAACCTTGTCAAGAATCATCCGTTGGGTTGTCCCGGACTAGGATCGCTCGAGAATTTGAGAGAAATCCGTTTATTACATAGTATATAGTTTTAAAAACAATCGTTGTCACAAAATGTTTAAAAGGTTTGGATCTGCTTTTAAAATTACATTGTAATTCAATAAATCTTTACAAACACAAGGAAAGCTTAAATTCCGGATCCTAGTGTCCGATGGCTGGCTAAGGCTTAACCTAAGGCCTGCAAAACAAAAGCGAGTTATGAGTAATCTAGTCTTACTCAGCAAGTTGGGTTCCCTCTAACATGCATAATAACCCATCCCCAAGCACCCCCAGTGAAACAATCATCAAGTAAACAATCAGCATTCATCAAGTAAACAAGCAATGCATGGAACCGAACATGACTCTTCTAAGATTCCCGAGTAAACTCAAGAATCATTCTACCCAAACCCACTAACCCTCACGACTCGATCTCTCCCAATCACTCAACCGGTATGCTACGCTCCTTGGAACGCCTCAATTCATGAGTATCTGCATCCAGCTATCTCACAAAATGTTGAGACCACACAGAAAACTCCAACTGCTCCCGGACATGCAGTCACGAGAGGAATCCACAGCCGGACTCTCAATTCACTCTCACCCGACTCTCTAATCCTAGCCCAATACTCACTACACAATGTGTAACGCCCGTACCCCGGAAATTAATTATCAGTTAATTAATTGGGATGTTATTTCGAGTTTATGAACCTTAGACAAATCCCGAGAAATTGATTAACGGGTGAAATTGATCAATTTGGATTTTGTTTCGGGGGTGTCATTTGTTGTTTCGGAAGCTTTGGGGTTTTTCTCAAAAGTTGGAAAGTTTGGTTGACTTTCTTCCCTTCTCCTTCTTCTTCTCGTGAGTTGCCATTTTTGGCTGAAGTGGGGGGCTGGTTTGGCGAGAGAGAAAAGAGGGAAAGGAGTAGAGAAAGTGGTTTGTAAGCTTGGTGAAGCTTAGTTCTTGTTAGAAGCTTGTTTTTCCTTGTGTGTGTGTGAGCTTGTGAGCTTGGAGGAAAAGAGTGACTGAAGCTTCTAGAGCTCGGTGTGAGCTTGGGTGAGTGGGTGTGAGCTTGCTGTGAGCTTAGGGAGCAAGAGGAAGGGTTCTAGGGAGTTCTTGAGCTCGGATCTGTTGTGGTGAGCTTGAGAGAAGCTTGTAAGGGGAGATCTTGGAGCTTGGTGTTGGCGGAAAGGCTAGGGATGAGGGAGGAGTCTTGTAAGGCTTGGGGAGTTCCGTAGAGGCTAGATCAACCCATTTCTAAGGTGAGTTGTGACCAAAGGTGGCTTAGACTTTGTTTAGAGGCTTGTTGGGGGTTTAGGCAAGCTTTGAGGGTGTGCCTAGGTTGCTTAGAGGCCTTGTGGTCTGGTTGTTAAGCTTAATCTAGTGTGTTTAAGCTTGTGTATTGTTGGTGAGCCTTGATTATTGTGTTGGTGCTTGTTAAGCTTGGTCTAAGTCAAGTTTAGTGGGTTCCATCGGTTCTATCGGTCATGCCAGACCGATGGAAGTCCCGCTGCGACCTAGCTGTCGAGTCCATCGGTCAGGACAAACCGATGGGTGGTGTTGCGGTGTTCCTGGCATTTCGCAAGGACATTTGCAGCGGTTAGAGCAGACCGATGGGGTTTATCGGTTGGGTCCATCGGTCAGAACAGACCGATGGGTCGTGTTGCAGTGTTCCTGGCATTTCGCAAGGATACTTGTAGCGGTTAGGACAGACCGCTGGGACCTAGCGGTCAGGTCCATCGGTCAGCACAAACCGATGGGTCGGTTGCAGTTTTTCCCAGCAATTCACCAGGACAGTTGTAGCGGTTAGGACGGACCGATGGGTTATATCGGTCAGGTCCATCGGTAAGGCTAGACCGATGGCCACCTTTGTGTGGTTATCTTGTGTGTCTCCTGGTTAGCTTTCTTGTGTGTCGAATTGCTATGGTGCTAGACATGTTTTGCTATTGATTGCCTTGCATGTGTTGATGTTAGGAATTGATAGGGCCTTTGTGGTGAATCTTGTTCATGCGTGAATTGTGATTGTGGTTGTATGCCTTGCTTGTGGGTTTTCGCATACCTGTTGTTGGGAGGATCAATCTCACTTAGCATTTGGGTTCTAAATGTTGATGCATCACTTTTTCGATGCAGGTAAAGATAAAGTGTGATCGTGGAATCGAAGGCTCGGAGGGAGAGGATGATTAGGACCCGGGGTTGTTTGCTTTACCGTATTATATTGTATTTTCCGCTGTATTGTAGGATTGCGTATTCTATGCTTGATATTGTACTGTTGTTTTGTATAAGTACTTGGAGAGTATTTAAAATGTATGGGCATTTTAAATACTAAGTAATTATGTTTGTTAATAAAAAAAAAAAAAAAAATCGGGTCGTCACAGTTTGGTATCAGAGCCTAAACGGTTCTAGGAGCCTGGGTGGCTCAGGTTTAGTTGGGTATTGCATGGGGTCTTAGAATCATCCTCTCCGAGCCTTGTGCGATTCCACGGTAAGTTATCTTTATTGTGATGATTGTGTTTTAGTGTCCTTAGTCTTTGCTTCTTGCGAGTGCAGATGGCTAGAGGGCATGGTAGAGGCCGTGGCCGGGGTCGTGTTGTGGAGGAGCGGGTCGAGGATACGCTTGCGAGTCAGGTGGGGTCTGACGGTGTGTCTGACATGCGTGCTGGAGTGGCTGGTGTTCTAGCTGGTGCTGCGGGTATACCTGCGGGTATAGCAGTGGGTGCTGCGAGAGTGGCAGCAGGTGATGTTCAGGCTCCTATTGATCGCTTGGCTAATCTCTTGACGGTGTTGTTGGAGCGGTTACCAGAGAGGGTACCGGCTCAGGCTCCTGTGGCTCCGGTGGGTGTTGAGGTTCAGCCTCAGGTAGCAGCTGTGGTTGCTGAGGAGCTCCCATCCTACCTTAGGATGATGGAGCAGATGCAGAGGATAGGCATGGGATTTTTCCCTGGAGGTGCTAATCCTGAGGACGCTGATGCGTGGTTGAGGAGGTTAGAGAGGAATTTCCTCTCGAGTAGATGTCCCGCGGGATACCAAGTGGACATTGCGGTTCATTATCTAGAGGGTGATGCGCATCTCTGGTGGAGGGGTGTGGCAGCCTGGAGAGTTCAGGCTAAGATGGCTTGGGCGGATTTTGTGGAGGAGTTTAACTCCAAGTTCAACCAGTTAGAGTCGAGGCTTGCGAGATTGACTCAGGGGGATCGGTCGGTACGTGAGTATGAGGTGGAGTTCAACCGGCTCGGGTCGTATGTTAGACGAGCGGTTGAGGGTGAGTCGGCCCGTGTGCAGAGATTCTTGATGGGTCTTAGGGTTGACTTGCGGAACCGTTGCATGGTTAGGTCTTTTTGCACGGTTGATGAGTTGGTTGAGACTGCGGCGTTGCTGGAGGAGGGTCTGAAGGATGAGGTGGTATCGGTTACCCCGAGTCTTCAGGCGAGATCCGTGCCGCAGCAGTCGCGGTAGGCCGATGCAAGGACAGAAGAGGAGGCGTGATGGCGCTTCGAGTGGTAGCCGAGGTGATCCAGGTTGCTTTGGGTGTGGGAGCATGGATCACAGAGTGGCGAGGTGCCCTAGGAAGGGCGGAGTACGAGTGGATTCTCGGGTGTGCTTTCACTGCAAGGAGGTGGGGTATATTAGACCTCAGTGTCCTAAGCTACGGCAAAGTGAGCCCACAGTGGTGCAGCCCGCTAGGCCGGTGGCAGCGGCGCCTCGAGTGTATTCCATCGTCGAGTCCGGAGAGCCAAGTTCTAGGCCGATCACAGGTATTTTTCTTAGACTTATCTAAGTTCAATTCTGTGTGTTGGAGAATTTTGGTTGCTTGTTGGGTGTTAAGGTTCTAGGCACATGTATATATGCAGAGACCTTGTGTGTTGGGGGTGTTGAGTGTCATGTGTTGTTTGACACGGGAGCATCTCATTGCTTCGTTACTCTGGAATTAGCCGAGAAGGCTAATGTTCGAAGCGAGCCCGGTGTGAGTTTAGGTTTCGTGGAGGTTGCTAGAGGGAAGCTCTTGATGATTCACGGTCAGGTTAGAGACATGGATGTTCAGGTAGCGGGTGAGTCTATGCCTGCCGATTTGATTATCTGCTCTGTGGAGCTGTACGATGTCATTTTGGGCATGGATTGGCTCGGGAAGTTCAGAGCGCATCTGGATTGTCACCGAGGGCGTGTCGAGTTCGACAGAGGCAAGGGGAGGTTGGTGTATCAGGGGGTGAGACCGACTTCCGGGAGTCTCGTGATCTTGGTTATGCAGGCCGAGCGTATGATCGAGAGAGGTTGTGAGGCATATTTGGCTACCATTTCCTTGCCGGAGGCCGTTAGAGAGGTTAAGGTAGGGGATATTCGAGTGGTTTGGGAGTTCCTGGATGTGTTCTAGTCGTTGCAAGGGTTGCCACCGTCTAGGTCGGATCCTTTCACGATTGAGTTGGAACCAGGGACGGCACCGATATCCAGGGCACCTTATAGGATGGCTCCCGCAGAGATGGCAGAGCTGAAGAAGCAGCTGGAGGAGTTGCTAAGTAAAGGGTTTATTCGCCCAAGTACTTCACCGTGGGGAGCACCGGTGTTGTTTGTGAAGAAAAAAGATGGGAGTTTTCGGTTGTGCGTTGACTACCGAGGACTTAACTGAGTCTCAGTGAAGAACAGGTATCCTTTTCCTCGGATTGATGAATTATTAGATCAGTTGAGAGGGGCTACTTGGTTCTCCAAGATTGACTTGGCGTCGGGGTATCATCATATTCCTATCGATGAGGTGAATATCCGAAAGACGGCTTTCAGATCTCGTTATGGCCACTACGAGTTTGTGGTGATGCCATTTGGGTTGACAAATGCACCTGCTGCATTTATGAGATTGATGAACAGCATTTTCCAGGAGTATCTGGATGAGTTTGTTATCATCTTTATCGATGACATCTTGGTGTTTTCGAAGAGCCTGGAGGAGCACGAGGTGCATCTTCGGGTAGTTCTTGCGAAGCTGCGAGAGCATAAGTTGTTTGCTAAGTTGAGCAAGTGCAACTTCTGGCAGCGAGAGATCAGTTTTCTAGGTCACGTTATCTCAGCAGAGGGGGTTTCGGTGGATCTAGAGAAGGTTCGGGCCATTAGTGCTTGGCCGAGGCCGAGGAATGCCACCGAGATTAGGAGTTTTCTCGGGTTGGCAGGTTTTTACCGGTGGTTTGTTAAGGGTTTCGCGAGTTTGGCTAAGTCTATAACGAAGCTGACGGGAAAGGATGTTCCTTTCATGTGGTCCTCGGAGTGTGAGGAGAGTTTTGCAAAACTAAAGGCCTTGCTGATTAGTACTCCAGTATTGGCGTTGCCTGATCCGGGCGAGCCTTACGTGGTGTATACCGATGCGTCTGGAGTTGGTCTTGGTTGTGTGTTGATGCAGCAGGGGAAGGTTATTGCCTATGCTTCGCGGCAGCTGCGGAAGCATGAGTGTAACTACCCTACCCATGATCTTGAGATGGCTGCAGTAGTTTTCGCTTTAAAGATTTGGAGATCTTATCTTTATGGCGAAAAGGTGCAGGTATTCACAGATCATAAGAGCCTGAAGTACATTTTCACTCAGCCTGAGTTGAAGTTGAGGTAGAGGCGCTGGATGGAGCTAGTGGCCGATTATGATCTAGAGATAGCTTACCACCCTGGTAAGGCTAATCTGGTTGCGGATGCGTTAAGTCGGAAGCGGGTGGCTTTGGCTCGGAAGCATGAGGTTGAGTCTTTGGTGAGCGAGATTAGCACATTGCGTTTGTGTGTTGTATCTCAAGAACCGTTGGGCTTAGAGGCAGCTAATCAGGCGGATCTTTTGAGCAGAGTTCAGCTGGCTCAGGAAAAAGATAAGAGCTTGGTTAAGGCTTCGAGAGAATCGGGTTCTGAGTATCAGGTATCTCCGAATGGCACTATCCTTGTGAGTGGGAGGGTATGCGTACCTTTGGATGAGGATTTGAGGCGTGAGATCCTGAGTGAGGCTCATGCGAGTATGTTCTTGATTCATCCAGGAGCGACTAAGATGTACCGGGATCTTAAGCGGTATTATTATTGGGTCGGGATGAAGAAGGATGTTGCTAACTGGGTTGCGGTGTGCAACGTGTGCCAGTTAGTGAAGGCAGAGCATCAGGTTCCGAGTGGTTTGTTGCGGAGTTTACCCATTCCAGAGTGGAAGTGGGATATAATCACGATGGATTTCATGGTGAGATTACCAGTTTCTCGGACCAAGGATGCTATCTGGGTCATCGTTGATCGATTGACTAAGTGTGCACGTTTTCTGGCCATTAAGAAGACCGATGGGTCTGCAGTTTTGGCTAGGAAGTATGTGCAGGAGATTGTGAGTCTGTATGGAGTACCGGTGAGCATTGTCTCGGACCGGGATCCTAAGTTCACATCTGAGTTCTGGAATGCGTTTCAGACGGAGATGGGCACGAGGGTGCACATGAGTACGGCTTATCAACCTCAGACAGATGGGCAGTCCGAGAGGACCATCCAGACTCTGGAGGATTTGTTGAGGATGTGCGTGCTGGATTGGGGTGGTCATTGGGTTGATCACTTCAACTTGGTAGAGTTTGCGTATAACAATAGCTACCAGGCGAGTATTGGGATGGCTCCATACGAGGCTCTGTATGGGAGGCCATGTCATACACCTTTGTGTTGGACTCAAGTGGGGGAGAGGAGCACATTGGGTGCGAGTTTTGTTCAGGAAACCATGGAGAGGATCCGGGTTTTGAGGCTGAACATGAAAGAGGCTCAGAATCGGCAAAAGAGTTATGCCGATAAGAGGCGGAAAGAGCTTGTGTTTGAGGTGGAAGATAGAGTGTATCTCAAGATGGCTTTGCTGAGAGGTCCGAACAGGTCCATTACTGCGACTAAGTTGAGTCCAAGGAATATGGGGCCGTTTCGGGTTGTAGAGCATGTTGGACCGGTAGCGTATAGGTTGGAGTTACCCGAGATTATGCATGCATTTCATAAGGTCTTCCATGTGTCGATGCTGAAGAAGTGTTTGCATAGGGGTGACTAGGTATTGGGTGAGATTCCGTCAGATCTCCAGCCCAATATGACCGTTGAGGCGAGACCTTAAAGAGTTCTCGAGCGGAGGGTCAAGGAGCTTCGTCGGAAGAAGATTCCGATGATGCGAGTTCTGTGGGACTGTGACGGGGTGCAGGAGGAAACTTGGGAGCCAGAGGCTCGGATGGAAGTGCGGTTCCGGAAGTGGTTCCAGAAGCAGGTTGCGGCTTGAGTTCCATCGAGTGGTTCCAGTTTCGGTTTGTACATGTATGCTATGTGTATTTCATTTTGTATTGCCGTTATGTATGACGATGTTACATTATGGTGTTTAATAATAAGATGGGAGTTTTCCTTATTATTATTTGACTTGGGAGTCTTGGATTGCTTTCGTTTTGGTGTTAAAAAGCGTTAAAGCATGTGAGTAATAAGACAGTGGTTCTTATTGGTAATGGCACGAGTGCCATGGAAAAGTTTTTAAGAGAGTTAAAAGCTTGGTACATAATCGGGAAAAGATTATGTGGTGCCGAAGTGTTGGGTACCGGTGCTATAGCCTTGGTTGGCTATGCACGGCAGATATTCCGGGTGTGGAATATGGGTGATACGAGTGTTACCTTGCGAGGATACACGAATCACGGGAGGTAGATCAGTCGGAGATGCTTATAGTTATGTGGCATATTGCTCAGTGAGAGGACTAGTTCCTCTAGTTCCGTTAACTCGAAGGACTGCGGGCCTAAGAGTGTAACTGGCATTGTATCCCGACTCGTGTGGAGTATAGCCTAGAGTGATATGAGATACCGTGGATTCGGAGGGTATATAACCAAGAGTGATATACGATACTGTGGATTCGTAAGGTGTATAACCTAGACGTAGGTTATATTACCCAGAATTGAGGGGTAAAAGTATATCGGAGACTCAGGAAGGTTATATGGCCTAGAATTGAGAGGTATGTGATATCGAAGACTCATGAGGGTTATATTGCCCCGAGGAGAGTGGTACGGCAGATACCCAGAACTCGGAGATGCTGCGGTGTCTTGGGTGCTGTGGTATGTGTTATACCTTGCGAGGTATAGAGGATATCCTGCGGGGTATGTTAGAGCCTAGAGTTTGGAGATGCTGCGGTGTCTTGAACCCTGGGATGAGCAATAAGTACGTATGATGCTGCGGTGTCGTAAGCATAGAGAGACTGAGTGGGAAACCTCGGAGGTTAGTTATAGGCCTCGTGTGTACATGCGTGTACAGGTGTGTGTGTTGGCCGGGTTGGCCAAGGTTTAAGTTATCGTTGCGACGATTTGGGTTCATTGGAGATGAACGGTGACGTAGATTCGAGGTCGAATCTATGTTAGTGGGGGAGAATTGTAACGCCCGTGTCCCGGAAATTAATTATCGGTTAATTAATTAGGATGTTCTTTCGAGTTTATGAACCTTAGACAAATCCCGAGAAATTGATTAACGGGTGAAATTGATCAATTTGGATTTTGTTCCGGGGGTGTCATTTGTTGGTGATGCTTAGTTCTTGTTAGAAGCTTGTTTTTCCTTGTGTGTGTGTGAGCTTGTGAGCTTGGAGGAAAAGAGTGGCTGAAGCTTCTAGAGCTCGGCGTGAGCTTGGGTGAGTGGGTGTGAGCTTGCTGTGAGCTTAGGGAGCAAGAGGAAGGGTTCTAGGGAGTTCTTGAGCTCGGATCTGTTGTGGTGAGCTTGAGAGAAGCTTGTAAGGGGAGATCTTGGAGCTTGGTGTTGGCGGAAAGGCTAGGGAAGAGGGAAGAGTCTTCTAAAGCTTGGGGAGTTCCTTAGAGGCTAGATCAACCCATTTCTAAGGTGAGTTGTGACCAAAGGTGGCTTAGACTTTGTTTGGGGGCTTGTTGGGGGTTTAGGCAAGCTTTGAGGGTGTGCCTAGGTTGCTTAGAGGCCTTGTGGTCTGGTTGTTAAGCTTAATCTAGTGTGTTTAAGCTTGTGTATTGTTGGTGAGCCTTGATTATTGTTATTGGTGCTTGTTAAGCTTGGTCTAAGTCAAGTTTAGTGGGTTCCATCGGTTCCATCGGTCATGCCAGACCGATGGAAGTCCCGCTGCGACCTAGTGGTCGAGTCCATCGGTCAGGACAGACCGATGGGTGGTGTTTCGGTGTTCCTGGCATTTTGCAAGGACACTTGCAGCGGTTAGAGCAGACCGATGGGGTTTATCGGTTGGGTCCATCGGTCAGGACAGACCGATGGGTCGTGTTGCAGTGTTTCTGGCATTTCGCAAGGACACTTGTAGCGGTCAGAACAGACCGCTGGGACCTAGCGGTCAGGTCCATCGGTCAGGATAGACCGATGGGTCGGTTGCAATTTTTCCCGGCAATTCGCCAGGACAGTTGTAGCGGTTAGGATGGACCGATGGGTTGTATCGGTCAGGTCCATCGGTCAGGCTAGACCGATGGCCGCCCTTGTGTGGTTGTCTTGTGTGTCTCCTGGTTAGCTTTCGTGTGTGTCGAATTGCTATGGTGCTAGACATGTTTTGCTATTGATTGCCTTGCATGTGTTGATGTTAGGAATTGATAGGGCCTTTGTGGTGAATCTTGTTCATGCGTGAATTGTGATTGTGGTTGTATGCCTTGCTTGTGGGTTTTCGCATACCTGTTGTTGGGAGGATCAATCTCACTCTGCATTTGGGTTCCAAATGTTGATGCATCACTTTTGTCGATGCAGGTAAAGATAAGGTGTGATCGTGGAATCGAAGGCTCGGAGGGAGAGGATGATTAGGACCCGGAGTTGTTTGTTTTACCGTATTGTATTGTATTTTCCGCTGTATTGTAGGATTGCGTATTCTATGCTTGGTATTGTACTGTTGTTTTTGTATAAGTACTTGAAGAGTATTTAAAATGTATGGGCATTTTAATTACTAAGTAATTATGTTTATTAGTAAAAAAAAAAAATCGGGTCGTCACACAATGCGACGTGCTTTTTAATTCCTTTACCGCATTTTAGGTTCATCATGTAAACTTAACCATAATCAATTTACGTGTCATGCAATACGTAATTTAGAGTTTAAGTATGATCATGCATGCCACCCTAACATGCATACTACGAAATCAATCAAATCACACAATGATCCTGCATGAATGCCCGAGAGCTATTCATGAGTCCCCAAGCAGTGTAACCCAACTCACAGTGCTATGGTTGGGATTTCTGAGAATATGATCGAGAATTGTTGCTAGAACAGTGCTCCAGGCACTACAAGAAAACAGCCGGAATCAGACGGAAAAATCCGTCGGAAATCTGTCAGAAACCGGGAATTCCGTCGGAAATCTGTCGGTTTTTGCCGTCTGAACTATGTCGTCGGAATTTAAAACCGCAATATCAACTCACGATAACACATTCAAACGATTCATTGTACATAAACCATTGCACAGTTCATCATATACTGTCACTGACAAATTAAACAAAAACTACAGAGATAGTAGTTATGCAAAACAATAAAAATAGATAGTAAAGTAAAATGGAAATTCGACTTAAAATATATTTTTTTAAAAGTAAAAAGGAAATTTAGATGGAGAAAGAGTTATGCAGTAGGTTAACCACATAGACTCATAAATCACAAGACATAAATCGATAAATATGGATAATTGTTAGCACAGTGTTCAAGAACTCAAATCACTTATTGTATAGTTTATCCATTGTTGTGACACCAACTACTATGCTCATTCATCAACTTAATAAACTAAACTGTTGTTTGTTATTAGATAGATAAACATGCTTTAGAAAGTGTAGGTTCAATATGTTCACAATACTCAATAATTCAACAGTCTCAAGTTATGACGCATTGCTCATCTTAACTAGTTGAGACAACTTGGCAGATATTGGGTGACCTATGTTCACTTGCTAGATGATCGATAAGTCACTGATAAGTTAAAATGATTTCCTCTAATGAAGAAGTTTACGTTTTCTTCTTTATCTAACTTAAGTTTGAGACTGCTTGATTTTTGTCCAAAATATCATAACTCCGCTCCAATTCTAGGTATCAGCAAGATCTAGTACAAAAACATAGGGCATAGGGTTGGAAAAATTAGTGTTGCATGAGAGTATGAGGTTAGGGAAAGTAGGAAGCTCGATGCCCCCTGTTTAGAGAGTTTGAGAGGACGAGAGATCGAAAAAGCGAAAAGAGATAAGAGAAGAGCAAAGATGGACATAAATTCATGGACACCACAAGGAACCAACCCTTATACGTTAACATGCCGATAGGTTAAAGACTAAATCCTCACATGTTCAACCTCTTCAGAGAGGTAACTTTTTTCTATCAACCTTGGGATCCTAATGATCCCATCTATCAGCTGGAGAGTTTCAATCTCACTCCGACTGATAGCTTTTCTTCCTTAAAACCTATTCACCAAATATCAGATTAAGTTTTACATTTTTGTTGGCTAAGACTCATGACTAAACCTCCATTTTTTTTCTGGGAACTGACTCTCCATCTAATTACGTTGACCCTACTGATTAGAAATGTCGAGAATGTTTTGGAGGAAAACTCGTTTTGGTCCTCCTAGAGATTTTCTTGACCATGCTATTGTCGTAGTAACAACTAACAAGGTCCAGAGGCTGAGGCCCGTGAAGGATGACCTTGAGAGTACACCCATTCAATGAGAGCATATGTTCGTTTTCTAGTGAAAGAGTTTCTCATCCTATACTTGCCGGTTATTTAAAAAAAAAAAAAAAATTCTGTCAAAGAATTATATTTAACCGTCCGGAGAATGCAAAATTCGATCCAAACACTTACATATGAATTATTTTATTTTTATGTTCTCATTACATATAGCTAACCTCCGAACCTAGTCATGCTCTTTTGTGAGGTTACATGTGATCATTGAGGATTAATCCAATTCACTCAAGTCAATAACGCCAGATACCTCAACATGGGAAAATGATTCATTCTTTTTTTAATATATTGAAAAACCAAAAGACTTCATACAAGAAACTTAAACAAAGACTACAATTAATTCTGCTTGGAAAATGATTCATTGTTTTAATATATTAATAGACCAAAAGACTTCAAGAAAAATTAAATAAAGATTAGCAATAATTCAGCTTAATAAAATGTTTTGTTCTCGGATATTAAAGGAAAAATAAACAATGAAATTCAACAAAAACAACGACTTCATATAATGCTTCTAAAATATGGCTACATGGGTAGATGGCTTTTGGACATTAATTGATAAATTAGTTGAATTAGGACTCCTTGTGTTTCTAGTTATTAACTAGCGTTGTGATTTTCTTTTTTCTTATACAAAATCACCCTAAAATTGACATAAACTTCTTGACATGCTCATAGTAACTTATTAACACAACATTTGAAATTTTCAATAAATTTTTGAAAACTTTGGGAAATTCCCAAAGTATTAAATGTTTCAGTAATATAGCAAAAAATATACAAACTTTTAGAAATTCTTACAAATGTAGAAATTCTTACAAATGTAACGGTAAAACATTTATTATACTCATTTTCTAAATTTAATAGTATATATTACTCCCTCCGTTTCATATTACTTGTCGTTCTAGGTTGTTTTGCATAGATTAAAAAAACAATTAATTTTTCTGTTTTACCTTTGATTAATATTTATTTGATTTTATTTTATTGGTCAAAACATTAAAACAATAAAGACAAAAGTAGAAATTTTATCAAACATCTTCATTGAAAATATAAAACGACAAGTAATATGAAACGAATTTTAACTTCTAAAACAACAACTAATATGAAACGGAGAGAGTAGTATCCAATTTGATATTTTATCTTTACCTAAAGAATATTAATCCCCAAAACTTAAACACTAAATCCAAAATTCTATACCTTAATTTAAACAACATTTATTTCAATTTTAAAAGCGTAAGAGAAGAGATCATGAGAGAGAGAGAAAAAAAAACATACTGTATGAGAAAGAAGAGCATAAAAGGGGAGTAAAAAAAAAAAAAAAAAAAGAAGATAAATTTGTATACTTTATTTTATGAAAAATGGTGGTGGTGCATGTAAATAAATTGAGGGGGCAGTGGACCTTATAAAAATAAGACTTCATAGGGTTTCACAAACAAACCCATTTATTCTAAGCTTCTTCTCTGTAAGAAAAGCTCTAAAGATATTCGTCCTAAAGAATATCTGCAAATGGATCAAAAGAATGATGATCTTGAGCTGAAAGGAGGAGAATTCAATGAGGGCTACTCCAAACAAAAAGATGGATCTCTGAAGAAGGTCAATGATCAAAAGAAAATCGAAAACATAGTCATAGTAGGCCGTACAGGGAATGGAAAGAGCGCAACCGGAAACAGCCTCATTGGAAAATATATATTCGAGTCAAAATCACATGCATCTGGTGTTACCATGAAATCTCAGGGACATGGACCTCTGACAAGGGATGGTCATACCTTGAACGTGATTGATACTCCATCAGGTACATTTTTACTAACTTAGATTGACTTAGCAGCCTGATTACGTCAAGAACACTTAACTAATATGTTTCTTGTGTTTGCAGGTCTGTTTGATTCGTCGGTGTCGGCTAAGTTTATTCGTAACGAAGTTGTTAGATGCCTAACACTAGCTAAAGGAGGCATACATGCGGTGCTCTTAGTTTTATCTGCAAGGAATCAAATTAGTCACGAGGAAGAGTCCACACTCAATACTTTACAGGTTCTCTTTGGGAGTCAAATCCTTAATTATGTTATTGTCGTTTTCACCGGCGGTGATGTGCTGGAAGAGGACAGTGAAAACCTGGAGGATTATTTCGATAGAGATTGCCCTGACTATATAAAGGTTAATGCTTTGAACATTATGATTCTTGCGACGCAAGGACTATTGATTTTTTTTTTTTTGGTAGATCATGAGGTTCTGGGCCTTAAGACCGTAATCCCCCAGGATCCGGGGAAGACCATGTGAAAGCCCCTGCTCAAATGATAATGACTAGCGTTTCACGCTTGAGGGAAAGCGATCCCTGGCCTGGACCGGACCAACAGGGCGATTCCTAGGACTATGATTTTCATATACGTATACTTTTAAATTTCAGGAAATTATGAGGAAATCTGGTAACCGAAAGGTGCTTTTCAATAACAAGACTCAAGATGAAGACAAGAAAGCAGAACAAGTCCATAAGCTTCTCTCCCTAGTTGATGATATCAAAAGGAGCAACCATGGAGAAGCATATACCTATGATACATATTATATAATGAAGGTTAAATTTTTTGTTTCTACCAAATATATATTTGAAACTTTGAAATGATCGGATCCCATATTTTCTCAGGAAGAGATAGAGAATGAGCTGGTTTCAAAGGCTTATTCAGAAGAAAGTGTAGCTGAAATGAAGAATCAGTTACGTATATCGTATGAGGAGAATCTCAAACGAATGTCAGAGGAGGTAAAAAGTATTTTCAAAAATCTTAGATGACTACTTTTGATTTATTTTTCAAATTATTAAAAGCTTTGTATCTTTTGTTAAGTTGGAGAAGAAGCTCAAAGATGTTGTGGAGGCGCAGGAGAAAGCTTTAAGCAAGATGAAACAAGAAGTGTTAATGATATTTTCCTACTCTCTCGTCTTCTTCATTATCCTTTTTTTCCTTTTCTCTGTAATTTGGTAATTTTACCTTTCTTTCTAAAGAGATATTGTGGTTTCTTTTGTGTGTGAAGTGTGAACTTCCTATAATTCTGTTTGTTTCCATGTTTGCATAAGTGTATGGCCACATACACTTTTTATGAGTTATGAATAAAGGATAATGTTATTTTACCTATATATTTATTTTGCAGTTTTATTTATAATAGATTTAGCATTCAACATCGATCTTAACTACAATGTCTAATGTAGCTCATATGATTTTGAAAAGGATTGATGAGAATGGAGGGTGAAGAAATTAGAGACCATTAAATCTTATCAATTTGGATTGTTTCCTTTTTTTTTAACTAGCAGCTCAAGGATTTTGTATATATTCTTAACCAGTTCTCCCCTTGTAACTATACGCTCACATGCAATCTACTCATCCTATAAAATTCCTTACAATAATTCGGATCATAATACAACATGCAATATCAACTCACGATAACACATTCAAACGATTCATTGTACATAAACCATTGCACAGTTCATCATATACTGTCACTGACAAATTAAACAAAAACTACAGAGATAGTAGTTATGCAAAACAATAAAAATAGATAGTAAAGTAAAATGGAAATTCGACTTAAAATATATTTTTTTTAAAGTAAAAAGGAAATTTAGATGGAGAAAGAGTTATGCAGTAGGTTAACCACATAGACTCATAAATCACAAGACATAAATCGATAAATATGGATAATTGTTAGCACAGTGTTCAAGAACTCAAATCACTTATTGTATAGTTTATCCATTGTTGTGACACCAACTACTATGCTCATTCATCAACTTAATAAACTAAACTGTTGTTTGTTATTAGATAGATAAACATGCTTTAGAAAGTGTATGTTCAATATGTTCACAATACTCAATAATTCAACAGTCTCAAGTTATGACGCATTGCTCATCTTAACTAGTTGAGACAACTTGGCAGATATTGGGTGACCTATGTTCACTTGCTAGATGATCGATAAGTCACTGATAAGTTAAAATGATTTCCTCTAATGAAGAAGTTTACGTTTTCTTCTTTATCTAACTTAAGTTTGAGACTGCTTGATTTTTGTCCAAAATATCATAACTCCGCTCCAATTCTAGGTATCAGCAAGATCTAGTACAAAAACATAGGGCATAGGGTTGGAAAAATTAGTGTTGCATGAGAGTATGAGGTTAGGGAAAGTAGGAAGCTCGATGCCCCCTGTTTAGAGAGTTTGAGAGGACGAGAGATCGAAAAAGCGAAAAGAGATAAGAGAAGAGCAAAGATGGACATAAATTCATGGACACCACAAGGAACCAACCCTTATACGTTAACATGCCGATAGGTTAAAGACTAAATCCTCACATGTTCAACCTCTTCAGAGAGGTAACTTTTTTCTATCAACCTTGGGATCCTAATGATCCCATCTATCAGCTGGAGAGTTTCAACCTCACTCCGACTGATAGCTTTTCTTCCTTAAAACCTATTCACCAAATATCAGATTAAGTTTTACATTTTTGTTGGCTAAGACTCATAACTAAACCTCCGTTTTTTTTCTGGGAACTGACTCTCCATCTAATTACGTTGACTCTACTGATTAGAAATGTCGAGAATGTTTTGGAGGAAAACTCGTTTTGGTCCTCCTAGAGATTTTCTTGACCATGCTATTGTCGTAGTAACAACTAACAAGGTCCAGAGGCTGAGGCCCGTGAAGGATGACTTTGAGAGTACACCCATTCAAAGAGAGCATATGTTCGTTTTCTAGTGAAAGACTTTCTCATCCTATACTTGCCGGTTATTTAAAAAAAAATAAAAATTTCTGTCAAAGAATTATATTTAACCGTCCGGAGAATGCAAAATTCGATCCAAACACTTACATATGAATTATTTTATTTTTATGTTCTCATTACATATAGCTAACCTCCGAACCTAGTCATGCTCTTTTGTGAGGTTACATGTGATCATTGAGGATTAATCCAATTCACTCAAGTCAATAACGCCAGATACCTCAACATGGGAAAATGATTCATTCTTTTTTTAATATATTGAAAAACCAAAAGACTTCATACAAGAAACTTAAACAAAGACTACAATTAATTCAGCTTGGAAAAATGAATGGTTTCGGATATTAAAGGAAAAATAAACTTAGTTGACCAAAATACAAAGGAAAAATAAGCTGAATGATATTCAACAAAAACAAAGACTTTCATATGATGCTTCTAAATATGGCTACATGGGTAGATGGCCTTTGGGCATTAAAATATTAGTTGAATTATAATTCTAAAATTGGCAGTCCTGGCTTTTCTAGTTATTAACTAACGTTTCAATTTTCTTTTTCTTTTTACAAAATTACCCTAAATTTGACATAAACTTATCCATTTTCCCACTGGTCATTATATGCTAAAAACGCCAGTACACAGCGTTCTTGACATGCTCATATATAGTAACTTATCAACACAACATTTTACCATTTTAATAAATTTTTAATAAATTTTTGAAAAATTTGGAAAAATATTATTCATATTTTATTACTTTCATAAATCTTTCATATCATAGTATTAAATGTTTCAATAATATAGCAAAAAGTATACAAACTATAAGAAATTTTCACCAATGTTAACCATAAAACATTGGCGACACTCATTTCTTAATTTCATTTATTAATATCCATTTTTTATTTAGCTAAAAATGAATCCCCAGAACTTAAACCCTAAATCCAAAATTCTATACCTTAACTTTAACAACATTCATTTCCATTTTGAAAGCGTAAGAGAGGAGATCATAAGAAAAACACATGAGAAGAGGAGCATAAACAAGGTGAGAAGCTAGGTTGCATGGAATCAGAAGCGGAACGTAGAAGCGATTTTTTTGAAAAACTTAGGAAGCGGGTACGTATTGAAAGCGTATACATATACATATATATATATATATAATTAAACATTATACTATATTTAAAATTATTATGAATAATATAAATTCAATACATATATATATGTTATTCATAACAAAATTTAATTACCATGGTAGTGCTTGTAAATTTTTTTCTTAAATGATTTGGTTATCTGTATCACCAAAACATATTTATTATTATGTAATCTAAAAACTAAGTGACATACTGTTAAGTGATTTTAATACTGTGTAGGTAAAAAAAATGAAAAACAAGAGGCTCGGGGGCTAACATTTTTTATTCCGTTTATTTAGATCGATAAGCCACAATCCATAGTTCAAATTTAATTTCGTGAAGTAACGAGATTTACTGAAGTCAAACTCCAGTAGAAAAACAGCAAAAGTGAACAATGAAAGCATTTCCTGAGGGGGAACTAACATTGTGATTCTCCTTTTGTTAGTTTGAGGGGGCGACGACCTAATTAAAAAAAAAAGACTTCAATGGGTCTCATAAAAAAAACCATATATATCAAAAGAGGGCCCTATCAAAGTGATAGGACCAAGTGCACAAAGACCATACGCTAAAAACCTATAAAAGCAGGAGCTGAACATCTTGTCAAAACCTATTTTCCTTTCCTTGAAGTCTCAGCTAAAGCTCTATTTAACAAACGTTGTATTTCCTTAAGACATTGATTTTTTTATTAAAAGCTTATTTTCTCTAAGAATTTTCTCTAAAAAAAGCTCTTAGATTCTCTTCTTAAAACCAAAGATTTTCAGAAGCTTAAATATCTGCAAATGGATCTAAAGAATGATGATTTAGAGCTGAAAGGAGGCGAATTCAATGAGGGATATTCCAAACAAGAAGATGGATCTCTGAAAAATACTTAGATTCAGAGGCGTGTCTATGAAGGATAAAAAAATGCATTCGTCTTATACTTTCTAAATATTAAACAAATTTTAGGACTCGAAATTTTTAAAATTTTAGTGTATATTTGATATATTTGTAAAATATGTATTTTAGTTTTATTTATTTTTTGAGTTTAAACTTCTATTTCATATATCAAGAAAATAATGAATTATTTCTAATATTTTACAAAAAAATATTTTTTTGTAGATTTAAAATAGTGTTAATTCAAAATTAAATTAAAAATAGTATAAAATTATTTCATAACTTAAGAAAATAGTACAGAATTGAACTTCATATATTAAAATAGTGTTTATTATCTCTAATTAATTTAAAATATGTAAATTTTAGTTACAACACTTAGTTTACCAAAAACATATAAAACAAGTTTTTTTTTCTGCCTTATATCTCTAAAATTCTAGGCACGGCTCTGCTTAGATTGACTTAGGAACCTTATTTCATATGTAACGCTTATAACCAATCTGTGTTGTATTGTAGGTCTGTTTGATTTGTCGGTCTCGGCTGAGTTTATAAGTAATGAAATTGTTAGATGCCTAAGACTAGCTGAAGGAGGGATACATGCGGTGCTCTTGGTTTTATCTGCAAGGACTCCAATTACACAAGAGGAGGAGTCCACACTCAATACTTTACAGGTTCTCTTTGGGAGTCAAATCCTTAATTATGTTATTGTCGTTTTCACCGGCGGTGATGTGCTGGAAGAGGACAGTGAAAAACTGGAGGAGTATTTGGATAGAGATTGCCCTAAATCTATAAAAGTTAATGCTTTGAACATTATAATTCTTGCAACGCAAGGACTATGATTCTTGCAATGCAAGGTTTAATTAAGATTCTCATATATGTGAAAATTTTAATTTCAGGAAGTTATGAAGATGTCTGGTAACCGAGTGGTGCTTTTCGATAACAAGACTCATGATGAACAGAAGAAATCAGAGCAAGTCCATAAGCTTCTCTCCGTAGTTGATGATATCAGAAGGAGCAACTGTGGAAAGGCATACACCGATGATACGTATCATATGATAAAGGTGAAATTTTTCATCTCTAGCGTATATATATTTTCCTCAGAAACTTTTTAATGATTAATCCTATCTCAGGAAGAGACAGAGAAACTAAGGAAACAACATGAGGAGCTGGATTTAAAGGACTATTCAGAAGAAAGTGTAGCTGAAATGAAGAATCAGTTACGTATATCGTATGAGGATAATCTCAAACGAATGTCAGAAAAGGTAAAATTATATCTTTGAAAAAAAAAACAAGATTCACCGGTCACACTTAGGGGTGTCATCAAAGCATGTTAATCCACCCCGTTTAATCCGTCCTATTGCGGGTTGAGTTAATTTGCGGTTTTTGGCGGATTGACCCACCATAACCCACACGTTTTAAACTAATAACCCTAATCCACCCTGCACTAGAACCGCAGGATTAGCGGGTCGGTCCGTGGAATTCAAAATTAAGATAATAACAAAAAAATTAAAGCTTTATAATGTAAATTCTTCGATAATAAAATAAATGCAACTCGTATTCATCCTAAATTAAAAAGAAAATAGTATCAAAAATCATAAAATGCATAACTAAATCAGTTATAATTTTTCAAAGATCCAAATATGAAATTGATCTGAGCATTATCAACGTCTCCAACGTATTAAAAAAGACAAACAAAATGTCTTCTTCAAAGTTTCTAGAGTAAAACCAGTTTGAAGAGTGTCTTTGGTATCCAATTAAACATACACTTGGACATCAATATGACATTAGGGTTACTCAAAAATATTAAGTTTTTTTTAATTTTTTTGGGAATTTGGAAAAAATAATTTAAAAGACCAATGGGCCATAATCAACTAATATAAGAGTTTAAATATAAAAGAAAATTTAACCCGCGGATTAACTCGCAACCCATGCGGGTTTGTCCTACAAAGACCATAGACCGTGATGGTCAACCTGCAATGCCTCTTTTTTTTGGACAATCAAAACATGAACCCTAATCCCCCCCCATTGCGTTGTGGGTTTAGAGTTATCCGAATCACACCCTTAACAAGCTTTGTATCTTTTGTTAAGTTGGAGAAGAAGCTCAAAGATGCTGCGGAGGCACAGGAGAGAGAGTTAAGCAAGATGACACAAGAAGCAAACAATGAGCTGGACCTTGAGCTTAAGATTCATATCCCGCTGCCGCCAATGGCTTGGTTGTCTTCATGCAACATTCTATGAAAATTCTTTCTAACCAAAGGTTTTTCCCAATAAAGATCCTCCATGATTGTACTTATTATCTTGTCAAAGGGATTATGGGCTTGCGAGATGAAGATACAATCATGGAGGATCTATCTATTCATCCAAATTTCAATTGTTTTTTTTTTTACAAATTTCTGCTTTCTGTTGTTTCTATGTTTTTCCTATTTTCTATTTCAGATTACGTTCTCTGTGTAAAGAGATATTGTGGTTTCTTTTGTGTGTGGACTTTCATATTATGTTTGTTTCCATGTTTGCACCTATATATCTATTTTGCAGTTTCATATATATTAAACACAGCATTATAAAGATCTTAACTACAATGACTAATGTAGCTCACCTTGACCAAGAAAGTGATCCAGATTTTGAAAAGGATTGACACTACAAGAAAGCAGGCCGATAACTGACTGTATTTCCGACGGGTATAGCTACCATCGGAAATTTCCGATGAGTATAGCTTCTGTCGGAAATTTCCGATGGAAACCCGACAGACTTTTGACCAGAGAACTTTCAAACTGATTTTTGACGGATTTTTGACGGTCACTCAAGAATCCGTCGAAAATCTATCGGAAAATATATATACGTTAATATAACCGTTATGTAGCCTTTTGAGATTTTGAATTTTCGGACGAGGTTTTGATGGATTCATGACAGTGATGAGTTTATAAATATGTTTCCACACTCCCACATACATTCACAACACATTACAATACTAAAACTCAAAAAAATAGAAAAGATATGTTTTCTTCTAGATATTTTCAGTCATGGGTGGATGAACCGATGATGGATCCGGAGTCAAAATTTTTCACAGAGGTATATGCACAAGATATATGCGTGTACATTTCAGGTATTTGATAAATATATATATATATTTTCGTTTATGTCCAATTTCCACTGAAACATAACTTAATCAATATATGTATGTATATTATTTATAAGATAAAATTGATAAATGCTTCAGGACTCAACTCTTACTCCCGATACCGAGTTATCTGTTGCTACCACCAATCCGACCTTACAGACAGAGCCATTTTCCTCACAAGTGCTACAAGTAAATACTTCATTCTTACTATTTATATTTGAGTTATTTGTCAGTTTGTTTTCTGAATTAAAGTCTTATATTTTGTAGGAAGACAAGAGTTATGGTGATTTATTATAAAGCTCTATTATTTTGAATATAGAGGTGTAAAACATATGGAAGTGGTGAAGCTCTATTATTATTTATTTTGGTTAATTAAGTTTTTTTTTTTGGATTTAGGGATATTACGATCACATAAAAAATTAGTGGTTCCCACAATTTATTCAGTTTTGAGTTTTTAATGCTTTAATCTAATTTGTTTATTTAGATAATATTTAATTATTTTAATTTTTTTAATTAGATTACATGAAAAATTCTGATTGGTTAATTAAGAGGGGTGAACCCAAGAATTGTTCTTAATAAGGAGGGGCTTGCGTGTGGCTGACACACGCGTGGTATTTTTCTCTGAAACCCTCTTTTTCACAACACCATCGATTCGAGGCCGGAGTGTGGTGGCTCCGGCAACAGCGACTCTAGCTCCCCCCCTCTCTGTCCGTTTCAGCTTTCTTCTGTGGGCCGGAGTGTGTGCTGGTGGAATCTCGAGCGAGTTGGAGTTAGAAGGTGGCGTCAGCTTTGCCTATTGAGGACGGTGGTTCGATCCCGGCGGTGTCCTCTGTCCTCCTCTTCTCGGGACGGACTCTATCGGCCGCTTCTCTCCTGTCTCCGGCAAGGTTGTTTCTGAGGTTGGTCAGATCTACTCTGATTTGAATTTGAGCGGCGGTGACCATAGCTACCGGTGTGTGAGGACGGTGCTGGCAAAGCCTTGTGACAATGTCTCTTCTTTTCCTGCCAGATCTGGTTTATCTTACTTTGTTGACTTCCATTTTCAACCATGGAGGCGACCTCGACTATGATGGCTTTGGTGGTATAACGGCGCTATCCTTTTTTCGGCGACTTGGTGACACCGAGGTCTCCGGAGGTTCTGTCTTATGTTAGCAGTTGGACAGTTAGGTCTTTCTTTGGCTATGTTCGCTTCCTCCGGCGAGTAGTGACGAGTTTCCGGTGGGTTACATGGCTTGCTACTACTTGGGCCTTTTTTGGCTTTTTGTTAGTTTTTATGGACCGTAAGATGGTATGACTCTTTGCACGGCCTTGTTGTGTGGGTTGCGTGGGTGTGATGTCTGTGTGGACTTAGTGCAGGTTTCACTGTCGATGTGGGTCCTCCGCATCCTCCATATATGGTTGTTTTGTTCTCCGGTTTGGGTTGTGACGGTACATGAAGTGGTCCATTGTTATGGTGGGAGTCGGATCCAGGCAGCTGGGGTTATAGCTTTCGGCAACTTTGGTGGGGTGATAACGTTGCTGCAGTAGCTCATTGGTGTTGGCTACAGCTATGTGGTCTCGTTTTTGGCTAAGGCTTCGTGCAGTGAGTTTCCAAAAATCAAAAAGCCCAGGGCTAAAATTTTTCATTTTAACCGTTGTGCTAGTTAAAAAAATAATGTAAGAAAATCAATCATTACCTAGCGGTTTTGCTATGTGTTGATACCGGATCCCGCACCCGGGACCCATAATTAGTATCACCAAGACACGTGTCAAGAAGGTGGAATAAAGATGCTAGGACAGCTCGGTCCGGGGTAGAAGTCGATAGCGAACTGGTGAGGAGTTCGGAGGAAGGAGCAGGAGCTCGGATAGAAGCCCATGAAGGCGGAGGGCACAAGAGGAGAAAGCCCCGAATTAAAGCCCATTTGAAGTTCAAAGGAAGAGAGACGTTGTGACGATAAAAACTAGAATCGAAACCGACGTAATAAAAGAGAATCATGTAATTAATCATCAGAATTAATTCCCTAAACGTATGTATAAATAGTAAAAGGAAACATAATGTAAAGGGAGAATTTTTGGAATAAGAATCAGATTACACTTTTTCACTTGAGCTTGTTCTGATTAAATCTCTTGCACGCATTTTTCTACTCAAATTTTGGTGTGGATTTCAGGATCCACATTTTGGCGCTAGAAGGAGGGGAGAATTTAGAAGGTTTTACAAGTCTAAATTTCTCTCCGATCTGAAACCACAAACAACACTATGGCGGATCCAGCAATCGCACAGTTAGCGGAAAAACTTCAAGCTCTCACTGACAATATCGCTACCATGCAGCAGAGCCTTGAAACTTTGCAAAACACTCAGGTAAGTATAAACGAAAACAATACACAACTTAATAATCGTTTGGATTCTTTGACCTAATTCATTACCCCGGGTGCTCCTAATCCACAAATACAAGATGAAGCCAACCTCAACACCGGGTCCGATGACACCACGAATACGCCATGTAATAATAATTACAACGAGCTCCAGCCGATGAATCATGACCAACAGGTAACAGAGCCTACGGAGCAGACCGAGCAAGCTTTGATGCTAAACTTTGAGAGGGTTCGCCGGGAGCTAAAGGAGATGAAGTCAAAATTTCATCAAGCAGTGAGTTCTGCCCCGGAGATTGATAGAGTTATAGAAGAAACAAGGAGATCCCCGTTTACAGCGAGGATTGCAAACTTTAAGATTCGTGACTCCCGGAAAGTCAATCTGCCAACATACGATGGATATAGGGACCCGAAGAGCCATTTAGCATCATTTCAAGTTGTTGTCGGAAGGATAGATCTAGCAGCACATGAAGAAGATGCCGGTTTCTGCAAGCTATTCTCAGAGAATCTTTCCAGACCTGCCCTTCTTTGGTTTATGCAACTCGCCCCGGCTACCATAAACAGTTTCGATGAGTTTTCGTCAGCTTTCCTTATGTAATATGTTGTTCTGATGGAAAAAGGAAGATCTGATAGCGATCTCTGAAACTTGGCGCAAAGCCCGGGAGAACCACTTCGTCACTACATTGCAAAGTTCAAGGAAATCCTTGCAAAAATACCAGGTATTTCTCATACTACTGCATTATCTGCTTTACGAAATGGTCTTTGGCTTGAATCCAAGTTTAGGGAAGAGTTGATTGTCAATTGACCAACCACTATCCAATATGCGTTATTCCGAGCCAACAATTGATAGAAGCAGAAGAAGAAAATGTGACTTTCGCCAAGAAGTTCAAGCCAAATAAGACCGTTCCACCACTCCCAGTAAGAAGGTTCGAGCCCCGAAAAGGAAGAGAAATAACGCGGACTGGAGCTGCTCCCTACAATAACAGTATCTCACGAACTGCTCAGGGGAGAGGAAAGCCAAACTATTCATCTTCAACTTGGGTTCGGGATGAAGCAGCGTACTGCAAAATACACAAGATATATGGGCATGCAACCAAGGATTGTGCGGTACTACAAAGGCATCTGGCGGAGCTTTGGTCTACTGGGGGATTAGCTAAGTTTGATCTAAAGGTGCTCGTTCGAGAGTATCACCAAAAGCGAGATGGAAGGCAAGGCTCAGATCAGCAAAGAAGACCACAGTTCGATGGCGAACCGTCGACATCTGCAAATCCAAGGCGAAGAATCTATGTAATCATCAGAGGATCTAAGCTATGTCAAGATTCCATCTGTGCAATCAAAAGACATAAGCGAGAAGCAATAGTGGCGGTGAGCAAAGAAGAAAAGCAAGCTGCGCCCAGAGCACCAATAATCTTCGAAGAAGATGAAACGAAACTCCTCGCAAGGCCTCACGACGACACTCTGGTGATAACTTTGGGCGTGGTAAACTTCGAAGTCTATAAAATCCTAATCGATACAGGGAGCTCGGTGGATCTAATCTTCCTGAGTACTTTGCATCGTATGGGGATTAGCAGAGCGGACATCATTGGCCCGCCAGCGCCTTTGATTTCTTTCACAAGCGAGACAACCATGTCCTTAGGAACAATCAAGCTTCCCGTGTTTGCATCTGGAGTTCCGAAGATAATAGAATTCACTATTTTCGACAGACCGACAGCGTACAACATTATACTCAGAACGTCGTGGATATATCAGATGAAGGTAGTACCATCAACGTACCACCAATGTGTGAAGTTTCCAACAGCGAATGGAGTATGAGTTATCAAAGGAGATCAGGAGGCTTTGCGGTCTTGATATCTTGCTAATCACAGAATGAAAATTTAATAGCAATTAACGATCCCGCCTACTAACGGGGATGTTTCTAGTTTTCCAAGCGGACAGAAGCGCGAGGAATTAACAATGAAAGTTTCTATTGATGATACTCTACCCGATAGAAAGGTAAAAATTGGTGCAGGTTTAAACCAGGAGCTAAGGATGAAGTTACAGGACTTTTTGTCTAAACACAGAGTCCTTCACATGGACGGCAAAGGACTTACCAGGAATAGATCCGGAGGTAATTTACCACGAATTGCAAATGGATAAAAACTTCAGACCGGTCAAGCAAAAGAGAAGGAAGTTGGGACCGGAATGAAAGAAAGCGGTAAACGACAAAGTAGACCGACTTTTGAAGGTAGGATCAATTCGGTAGGTGAAGTATCCCGAATGGCTTGCAAATCCGGTGGTAGTTAAAAAGAAGAATGGGAAGTGGAGAGTCTGCGTAGATTTCATGGACTTGAACAAAGCATGTCCGAAGGATAGTTTTCCTCTTCCTCACATCGACAGATTGGTAGAATCAACCGTCGGGCATGAGCTTTTGAGCTTCATGGACGCATTCTCAGGCTACAATCAAATCAAGATGAACCCAGATGATCAGGAGAAAATATATTTTATAACAAACAGAGGTACGTACTGTTATATTGTAATGCCATTCGGATTGAAAATTGCAGGTGCTACCTACCAAAGGCTGGTTAATAGGATGTTTGGTGAGCATATAGGAAAAACAATGGAAGTTTATATAGACGATATGCTAGTAAAGTCATTAAAGGAGGATCAACATATCGAGCATTTACAACAGTGCTTTGATATCCTCAACAAGTTTGATACCCCCAAGTGTACATTTGACATACCGTCCGGAGAATTTCTGGGGTATCTTGTAACGAAGCGGGGAATATAAGCAAATCCGAACCAGATCTACGCATTCCTAGCTATGCCATCGCAGAGAAATTACAAGGAAGTTCAACGATTAACGGGGCGAATCGCAGCTTTTAACCGGTTCATTTCTCATTTAACCAATAAATGTTTACTCTTTTATCAGTTACTTAAAGGTAATAAACAGTTCGCTTAGGATGAAAAGTGCGAAGAGGCAATCCGGCAGCTGAAAGAGTATCTAACCACACTTCTAATTCTGTCCAAGCCGAAGAGTGGGGAGACGTTGTATATATACGTATCGGTATCACAGCATGCCATCAGCAGAGTAATAGTTTGGGAAGACCAAGGAGAGCAAAGGCCAATCTATTATATCAGCAAAAGTCTGAATGATCCGGAGACGTGATATACGATGATGGAGAAATTAGCGTTGGCATTAGTGCTATCGGCGCGGAAGCTACGTCCCTATTTCCAATCTCATCCCATGGCAATTTTGACTTCTCAGCCACTCCGAGCAATATTGCACGGACCGAGTCAGTTTGAAAGATTAGCGAAGTGGGCGATAGAGTTGAGTGAATACGATATCGAGTATAAAAATTGTACCAGTGCTAAATCTCAAGTATTGGCGGATTTCCTGATGCAGCTTCCAGTAAACAATCCTAAGGAGGAAGAGCTAGATGAGAAATGGAAGTTGCACGTGGATGGGTCATCGTCAAAGCAAGGTTCGGGTGTTGGAATACGACTCGAATCACCAAAAGGCGAAATAATTGAACAATCATTCTGGTTCCTTTCCCTGCATCCAACAATGAAGCGGAGTACGAGGCGCCAATTGCAGGTCTATGACTCTCTATTGAAATCGGAGCGCAAGAGGTAGTTGCGTATTGTGATTCGCAGCTAGTAGTCAACCAATTCAAAGGCGAATATGAAGCAAAAGACTCACGGGTGGAGGCATATCTACTTATTGTTCAAAGGTTAGCTATGAAGCTTCAGAGTTTCGATTTCGTGAGAATTCCGCGAAGTGAAAACACCTCGGCAGACACGCTGGCGGCTCTGGCATCGACATCTGATCTCGACCTCAGAAGAGTAATACCAGTTGAGTGCATATCGGTTCGTAGCATTGAAGACCAGGAGAGCACCATGGTCGTAACTAGATCCCGAGCGAAGTTGGCGAATGAAACAAATTCTCCTTCCCAGACCAATGGTCCGGAAGAAATAAATAATGATGTTCATCCGAAGAGAAGAAGAGGGCGGTCGCCGAAGAACAACCAGCAGGAATCGATGCAAGAAGTGGATTTTTCTTCCTCAGAAGCACAAAAGGTTCGGAACATTATTGACAACAAGCCTACCACCAGTCCAGAAGATGATAGTGGATTGCATGACGTTACGGAGTACGGTCCTTTTTCAATACCAAAATTTCAAGATGCTGGTGGCAGTGACAGGAATACTTCCACTAATGACTGGGGGACCGACTGGAGGGATCCCATTAAGGAGTATATCCTGAACGGAGCATTTCATCAAGTTAAATGGAGGGCTCGGAAATTAAGTCATCAGCGCGAAGAATTGTATGGTAAAAGATTCACTATTCAAGTGGGGAATTAGCGATCCATATCTACTTTATATTCATGGCGAGGGAATAAATGTTGTCATGAGTGAAGTGCATCAAGGTTTATGTGGCAACTATTCTTCTGGGAGAGCGATGGTGTTCAAAATTAAGCGTTTGGGATATTACTGGCCAACAATTATTGCGAATTGTGCAAAATACTCCCAGCGATGCGCGAGATGCCAGCAGCACGCTCCACTCATCCATTAACCTTCGGAGTTCTTATCATCAATTACGGCTCCATATCCATTTATGCGGTGATCTATGGATATAGTCGGACCGATGCATAAGTCAACAAGAGGAGTGCAGCATCTCCTCGTTTTGATGGATTATTTTTCCAAGTGGATCGAAGTAGAAGCATATCCGGCGATTAAAGATTCTGTAGTGAAAACCTTTTTGTGGAAGCACATTATTTGCACGTATGGAGTTCCGTACGAGATAGTTACCGATAATGGTTCTCAATTTGTTTCGAAGGATTTCGAAGATTTTATAGCATCTTAGGGGATTAAGATGAGCTATTCGACGCCACGGTATCAACAAACTATCGCAAGATACTATGATTCAAGGGTGAAGAATCGACCATTATGAGTTAGTGACTTAGTTTTACGAAGGGTGTTCGATGATACGAAAGAAGAAGGAGCAGGGAAGCTCGGAATCAACTGGAAAGGCTCGTATCAAGTAACAGAGGTGGTCCGGGACGGCGTGTATAAGTTAGCGAACCAAGATGGAGTACCAGTTCGGAGACGTGGAATATTTGAAATCTTAAAATATTTTATGTATGATATTACAACATTTGAACTACGGTTGACTTGATCCCATAATGGATTCGTAGGCAGCCTGATTGGCGCAGCTATTAAATAAATAAACTTTCATTATGATTTAGGTGATTAAAAGCAATACAAGGAAAATGTCAACAGAAAAGCGAAGCGGAAGACTCCGAACCGAGGAAGAACTGCGAGCTGGAAGTGGATACCGAGGAGGGGTTACGAGCTGGTGAAAGATGCCAGGCGCACTATTCCTTCCCACAGAAAATCTCCACGCCGTCACCCGCTAGATCGACGATCGTCCTGATACAAGGGGGAGGTAGAAGCCGAAGCCTTCATATTCGAGCTCAATCCATTCAGAGAGATGCGCGGATATAACACAGAGATCCCATGATATTTGAAGGACTCGCCTCTCCATGTCCCAAACCTGTGCTTTAAGAGCATCTCTCTCACGATCGAGCTCCTTATGTTTCGCAGTGAGCTGAAGAAAAAGGAAGAAGAAAAGTCAGATCTGGAACCAGTCGTTGGAAGAATGAAGATACAGAGAGTAAAATCAAAGAACTACCTTCTCCAGGAACTTCACAGCGTCTTTCTGTTGATTTCAGGATCCACACTATGGCTGTCACTGTGTCACCGCCTGGGTTCAAACCCAGCATAATGCATAATTGGTTGTTAACAAAAAAAAAATCAATCATTACCACAACGTTTACATGATATTATTTAGATTTTACAATCTTTTTGGTTTTTGATAATTAGTTTTACAATCTTGAAAAAGGTGATCAATTGAAAAACAATGAAGCATGCATGCACGGATGCACGGATGCATCAGCTAGCTGCTGATGATATATAATTCAGACATATATACATGCCTTAGTTTTTGAGACGAATTTCAACACCTTTGACAACGAGCTCCGTCTTCCAAGAGTTGGATTCAGTCTCATACATGGAGAAACTGATCTCTCCGATATTCTCCGGTGACGTAATGAACTCCCCGATCGACTGGTATATCTACCCACGATTTTCCTATATGCACCTCCAACTCACGTGTAAGATGACATAGACATCCATTTATCTTTTTTTTATATAAATCTGACATTTGATTCCTCTTCATTTATAATCTTCTTCTCCTCTCCTTTTTAGATCAATACAAACACAAAATTAGATTGATTCAAATCAGTCACACCTTCGATTAAATCTGATTCATTGACCAAAAAATAATTCACATATAAGATCATAAGTCATCGAAATCATTAGATCATTGAATCTAAGAGTAAATCATGGGTGTTTATGATACTTAGCTACATAAATATGATACTTAGACATCAAAAATATGATGATATGAACATTCATAGTACGACGATATGAACATATAGTTTACAAATAGATAGATTTCACATACGTTTGTTGGTTCTCCATTTATTTTGATGCAAAAACAAACAAGATAAAGCTTTTAGTGACTTATTTACTTTCATCAAGTCATTCACAATAACCTTACATACTAGGTAGGGGAGCATATCACAGAAAAAACTCAAGTTCCGGCTTCAGATGAGTTACACGCCTCTCGTTTCTAGTCGAGTCAAAAACAATCATGGAGGAATTTGCAAGATCAACCACCAAACTTAATTATCCAATGGTTCATGTTGATGTTGAATGAGAAATATAAGAAGTTGATGTCCTTCACCCATTTCTTGGGTGTCAGTATGAACCTATGACGGAGTCATGCATGACTCAATGAATTCTTGATCAAACTGAAAATTGTCTTTGCGGACAGTCTTCTTAAACATGGTGTAACTCTTCAACAAATTAACAAAAAAACAAAGAGGGGACGTCAGCACACGGGTCACTAAACAGTGCAACATAGGTTAGGAGAATTTCTCTAAGAACCATAATGCATGAGTACATTTACCAGAAAAAGCCATCAATATAAATACACAATGGTTAAGTAGATTGACCAAAAATCAGTAGGCTAACCTCCGGACGTCCTGGTGGGATGGATATTGGAAGGTTAACATGATCAACTTCATTCAACAATAAACCAGGACCAAACCTTAAATTCCTAAAAGCATTACACAAAACATAATAGATATCCAAGTGCCTGTTGAAAGAAAAACATATATAGCTAAATATCCCTAACATATATATAAAAGAATAGCAATCTAAATATATAAATATCCCTATCTGATTTTATTTGAATATTCAATAAATTTGATAGACAGTGTTTACCGATGCATATTAATAATTGGATATCCATAACATTTTATTTACCTGAGATCACAGACTTAATTATGAAGCAAATCAAACTTTGAATTCTAAGGCTCAATAACAACTTCGATTGCAAGGTCATGCGTAGCAGCAGAGGCATCTTCGGCATAAGGGACATCAGAGACATCAAGTGCAAGATTAGCAGCAGAGGCAACATGTGCAATATTAACAACAAAGGCATCATGGGCATCCACCTCATCCTCACATGTATGACAACCACATTACTTATAGTGATTTTTTAAAATAATATAGCACTAACTAATATAGTTAACATTATCCCACCAACATAAGAGACAAATAGACAGCTATTTTAAAGCATATGTGATTAACGTTAAATGCACACACATTGTTGCCGAAGAAACCAAATAAAAACAGAGATATAAAAAATAAAAATAGATGTATATTAAAGAAGATAACATAGAAAACATATTTCCAATAGATATCCAAGAGAATATATAAATGTTTATAGTTTATTAAATAATGTCTAAGAGAGAAAAACTAGATATCCAATTTAATTACTATATCTACGGATCTGACAAGATCCAACATAAGAGAAAGGGAAGAAAATGATGAACAATAGTTAAAAAAGTTACAGTAGAAAGAGAAAAAAATGTTTGATGAAGAAATAGAGATAACACTTACAGAGAGAAACAAAAATGTTGATCAGTGAAGGTGAAACGGTGGAGCGGAGATCTTCACGAAAGAGACGATGAACAATATTAAGGAAAGAGAAAATCAGAGAGTAAATGGTTAATATGGACAAACATGGAAAATCAGAGAGAGAGCAAATGAAAAATCAGAGAGAGACAAACATGTCTTTCACAGCTCAGCCTTACTCAAGTCAAAACCGCAGCGCGTGAGGGTATTTTGGAGAGAAATGAGCCAAACTATTTCCATTGTCTCAGTCCAAAAACGTATTTTACCTTCCACCTAAATATGGCCCAAATAATTGTTTTACACCCAATTATCTCTATATTATATATATATATATATATATATTGAGAAAAATAATAATTAGATTTGATTATTTATTTTTCGTAGTGATAATGGAAAATAATTTAATTCTTAGGGAATTTGAATCCCATGTGCAGATGGCAAAGGATAACAATTGGATTGACTTTTATCACAAAAAAAAATTGAATTGACTTTTATCAAAAAAGAAAAAGATAATTGGATTGACCAAATTTTTTGTCATTTTTGATAATTTCTCCTTCTCATTTACTGTTACCAGAAGGATCATTTGTCCATCTAGCATGTTTTATCTCGGTCTGGACATCTAAGTATTTAAATAGAGCTTTATACGTATTTTTCATATAATCTAATTATCGGAAATACAGCTGTATTAAAAAAAAAGTATCGGAAATACGTAACGTTTTCGCATGCTCTCTTATTTTTATATGTAGACATGTAATATACCGAATGAAATTATAATTCTAATATATACGTGTTCGAACTAGTTTGGTTTGGATCATTAAAACTAGATCGGACACTCAGACCACTTAGCTAGTCCCATTATAAAGTGTTTATAGAATATATAAATCAAAGTATAAAATATAAATGTGTATATATATATATATATCAAACTTATATATATATCAAATTTATAGAACTCTATACCTTGATGCCTCATACGGTTGAGGAAACCATGACCAATAAAGGCTATTGTCCGACCATGCGATGACTAGATCCCTTGGGTACACCACGCGTTTCTGTCAATAAATTATGAACCTTAGTCGACAATACATGAATGATATATACAGAATGATATGACCCAACTAATCAAATACTAATCGAGTACTTGACAAATATAACTACACAAAAAACAGAAAAAGAATATGTTTACACAAGTAGAAAGCCACAGCCACCTGAACAACATTCGAATATGCCATCGTCGTTGATGATAGTTGATAATAAGATAGTGCTCAAAAATGTATTCTGAAACTGGTAATACAGAAGTTTAATTGTATTGTAGTTATATATAAACAAAAGAAATCTCCAATGAAAAAAAATTCAATGTAATCTTTGTTTGGCAACTTGATTGGTACATTTAAAAAAAAAAACAAAAACTTGGTCGATACATTTTAGAGTTTACTGTCTTAAATATTATTTTGTTTTTTTTTATTGGTTCAAGGGAAGATAAAAGTGTAATCTTTCGTGAAAATTTCTAATCGTTTGCATCAATTGGACGAATAAATTAGTTGATACATATTCTGGATTCAAAATTTATCTTAGACTAGGAGAGATTTATCATATAACGCGTGAATGTAGTTTTAAATTTATATTTTAACTAAAATATATCATTTAGATATATAAATTATGTGATAAATCAATTTTGTTTCAAAAAAAATTGTTTGTTTGAATTTTTACTCTAATTTGACTTCTTCTTAGTTGACTCGGATCACAGTTTTTACAATAAGAATGAGTGATAATAATTTACAATTTAAAATTAGATTGATGTTTTAACCTTGTTATATGTGGTTATTTTTTGTCTTACCAAATTTGCTAGTAATATTTTTTCTTTTAAATATTGATGGTAATTTTTTTTTCGGTATGACAATCATTTTATATAGAATCAAATATATTTCTAATATTTTTTTTATATTTTGAATGATTAATCTAAGATCAATGTAACTGTAAATATATATTTTTTTTAAATTATCATTCCTCATTTAATTTAAACATGATGATTTATGGGCATACATGTTAATTATTTGATCAATATATTTTATATTGATTATTAGTATTTAGTTTATAAAATATTTATTTTAAATTTCATATTTAATTGAAGGAATATATGATTTCTTAGGTCTTGTATTTTTTTTCTAAAACTTAAATTATTTTCCTAATTTATAGTAGTTAATGCATCGTAAAATTATCTTGTATTTCTTAGGTCTTGTATTTAGTTTATAAAATGATGTAAGTATAGAGAAAGCCCCTTCTCCCTTTATATATAGGATAAAGACCATCATTAATACGCGGCCTTTTTAATAACATAAATAAATATTGAAAAAGCTAATGATTTTATGAACTAGTAATCAACCATAGATATTTAATATTATACTACAAGAATTATGAAATTTAAATTATTGGAAGTGGAAATATCCAAAATTTAATAATTTGAAATTCTATAAATTTTCAAAGTTTTTTGCAACTAATTGGAATAAAATTTTCATGAAATAATTTATGTTCATGTTCATGTATCATAGCTTATTGACTAAGTGTTTTATATAAAAGCAACTGATTAATTGTAGACATTTGTAGATATATCATTAAAGGCAAAAATTACATATCTAAATTATTCTCACGTAGCTTAAGGAAAACAAAAAAATTTCTCTAGCAGAAGCACAAAAAGATGACGCCTTCAATGTCCATTGGCCTGCCAAAGGTGAAAGTGCCATAACTGTTGGATGTAGAAGTCACAAAGAGGGTAGTTCGGTAATTTGAAGATGCTCGGGTATCTAGAGGGGTTCATAACGAAGAACTCTTCGTTAATAAGGTATTTTCCACAAGAAAGGACGAGGGTCCGCACTTTTATTAACGTAAGGTTGCTGAACAGAGCATATAAACAATGTTAATTCGAATAATAAATCTGTATAAACGAAGTCAATCGAGCCGAACAAGCTTGAAGTTTAAAAGAGAAAAGTGAAATAGACTAAAATGCTGAACTGAGGTTGGTTTTAGGGCTGAGCCGAACAGAGTAGCGAATAGTCTTTAGTCTCGATTTCTCTTTCTCCAATTTCGAGGGTCTCCTTTAATGATCAGTATGCTTCTTACTTGTAAGTTTGATGCACTAGTTGTATTCATTTCTTGATGGGCTTCGCGGGCCTTCTAGAATCTTCCTGGGCAATCCTAGACGAATTTAGGCCGAGCAATTGGGTTGTGCTCGGTCCACCTCCAACAATTGTCCCCACTCTCCCCCAGTTCGGCGTATGAAGCTCTTCTGCTAAGGTCGGCGAGCTGTTCGGTTTTTAATGGTGTTAAAATTTTCTAGGGTTGTTACGGAAAGCGTCGTTTTGGTAGGATAAAAAGGATATTTGCCCCGAAATTTGCGTGAGGATTTTTTAAGAATTTGTTATGATTGCGTCCCTCGATTCTCGTGCATTTTTCCTTATAAATACTCCTCTAGCTGAGTTCCTCTTCATGTCTTCTAGCAAGGCAAAACATGTACTTTCTCTCTTTCTCACTCTTCGTTTTTCTTCCTTCCTCTTTGGTTGTTTTTGTAGAATATTTTCTAGTTCAATCTGTAGATGATACTAATAACGAGGTTAAATCTCCCCTCGAGGTTCTTTCTTCAGCGGGCTCTTCAAAAAGGACAAGGTCCTTTGTAGACTAATTGGATCACTGGGAACTCCTCGCTCGGCGGGATGGTGCTCGACCAAGCTCATCTTGTTCAAGGCCCTTCGTCCTTCCGTTGGTTGATGAAGACGAACTGGTGGAGCTCGATGGTAACCTGGATGATGTTCTTGTTCGGGAAGACGAATTTGATGGCAATCATGAAGCTGTGAGAAGGATGCTGACGATAACCTCGTTCTGAAGGCAAACAAGATCCCTCTGGTTTGGATCTTCGTTCCCTAGAGACTCATGAACGTCCTTGGTCCTTCTCCGGAGGGGTTTTTATGTGTATATGAATCCTACTTTACCCAGTGTGGTCTTCGTTTCCTTGTACCATCTTTTCCGATGAAGTATCTCGCAGAGAGGGAGATGGCTCTTCTCAGCTTACGTTTGCAGCGGTCCAGAATATAATTTTTTTATAAAAAAAAAACCTATCGGGTACCCCTAATCCGATAGGGTAAACCCCAATTTTGTATCTTGCATTGGATTATCTTTAGTAAACTAAGAAGATTGGAAACATAGTTATCTACACGTTTTGAGGAGACAAAGTCATTTTGAGGAGACAAAGTCATTTTGAATATACAAAGAAACATAGTTATCTACACATTTTTTGTATCTTGCATTTTTTGTATATACGGCTTTTGAGGAGACAAAGTCATTTTGAATATACAAAGAAACATAGTTATCTACACGTTGTCAAGTTACCGACAAGATTTACAATTATAAAATAGGCAAAGTGCGAGTGACTATATAAGTACCCTAGTACCATCAGCTCTTGGCCTCTTGCCCCTTCGATACCAAAGGTTCGCTCTCTACTTATTCCTCATATACATTGTTTCTTTATTAGTTAGCATCAAGTGATTTGAATGGTCGTTTCCTCTAATTAACCATATAAATTACCGAATATATGCTTCTTAAAATGTCGTGTACATTGTTGTTTAATGATATTCATATCAATTTGAGAAGTTTTGTTAAGAATATGCACAAGTGACTAATTATGATTATTGATATATATACAGAAGATCAATCAAGCAAATCCACGGCAAAAGGAAAAATCATGACACAAAGGGTGGAAGCACAAGGAGGAAGTGGAGGAGGTTCTTGGGACCATGGCATTAACACTGGTGTAAGGAAGATTTTTGTGGGAAGAGATGATGCGTGTGTGAGTTATGTCAAGTTCGAGTATTTCAGTAATGGTACGGTGAGGTCACATGCGCATGGTATCCAGAATCAGAAACCACAAGAGGTCTTACAAAAACTCTATCATATGCTTTTTTTCTATATCAACCAAGATTTCTATCGTCTTGAAGAATTAGTTTGAATTTTGGACTATTACTTCTCCGGATAACAAAAAAAAATAATAAATAAATAACCGATAGATCGTGAATATTTATTTTGGTGGATATAACAGCCAATATATATATTCAAAGCCGGGTGTAGTTTTTTTTTTTTTTTGGTTTTCAAAGCCGGGTGTAGTTGATAGCGCGATAACATACTAATTACTTAGTTGGACTCGATCTTTGACATTGACAATAGAACAGACTACATTGTTTATGATTTTTTGAATGGGTTTTAAAAACTTTTTGTTTTGAATATTACGTTTTATTGAGAACGAAAGTCTAGCTAATCCTCTAATTTTTTAGAGAGTGAAACCCAATTGACCTAGCAAGAATTTCTAAAAGTTATCATTAATTAACCGCAGATCTCACATACGGAAAACCAAAACTTCAACGGGAAGAGCATCTCCAATATCATGTAACTAAAACTAAGACGAAATTTTTTATTACTGCAGTTTGTTGTCGACTTTCCAAATGAATACATCACATCAGTGGAAGGAACTTACGCTCGTGTAGATTATGTTAAAAATATTGTCATAACGTCGCTTGTCTTCAAAACTTCAACGGGAAGAACATCTCCGAGATTTGGGAACCATGGATTCATTCTCGAGAATAATGGTCGGAAGCTTGTAGGGTTCCATGGGAAATCCGGCTACGCTCTAGATGCCATCGGAGCTCATTTTGAACCGGACACATCATCATTGGTCTGGGCTCCGTCTAGGAAACTTGCAGCGCAAGGTGGTCCAGGAGGAGGCCCATGGGACGATGGAGTTTACAGTGGTGTAAGAAAAGTTTACGTTGGAAGAGACGAGTCTTGTGTAACTAATGTCAAATTCGACTATGTCAGCGCCGAGGGCGAACTAGAAGAAACACGTGAGCATGGCCGTGTAAATCAAAATCCACAGGAGGTACATTATTAGTAACATATAATTTCATCATAAACTCTGTATATATGCGGAGTTGAACTTTATTTTTTTATCAGAAACCAAAGTAGATATTTTCTCGAATATGTTAGATTATCTGCTCTAGGATGATTGAAACAAGATTTTTATATCGGTTGAGCGAATCTTTTTTGAGTTTATAACAGCTCTTTATTAATGGATATTATCAGCTTGATCATCACTGTTTTTAGATTTTGGACCGTTCATACGAGAAAACGCTTTCAGTTTTATTGTATTTTGTGTAATACGTACATGTCCTCTGATTTAATGTTTAGGTTAAAATAAGGTATCATTTAAGAATTGTAAACGTAAGCATATAAACTATTAATTCAATAATTCTGACTTAGTTAGTGGGCTTAAATCCTCCATGTCATTATTGGCTTATATATCTGAGTTCGAACTCCCATAGTGGGAGTTAAGTGAGTAGTCTCGTGTGACCACTAGCCTAGAAGACAAAAAAGAGAAAGAAAAAAAAATACTCTTGACTGAGTTTATTATTTGTAAGATATGCTTGATAGGAAAAAATTTAATATTATATTGATCGATCTTCTTTGTGCCTTGAACCGGGAACCACGTTTCTGAAATAACATGAAATACAAATTGTTGGTTGCAGTTCCTGCTTGATTACCCAAACGAATATATAACATCAGTGGAAGGGACACAGGGTCTCGTGTGTCGTTATTCCAACTACGTCGTCACGAGTCTTGCCTTCACAACATCACAAGGAAGGACTTCGCCTACATTTGGAGCTACTAAGTTTGTTCTGGAAGACAATGGTCGTCAGGTTGTCGGCTTCCATGGACGGTCTGGAACCGTTATTGATGCCATCGGAGCATATTTTGCTCCAGCACCACCACCTTCTTAAGTGTGATTCTTTACTACGTTTCAAAAATAAAAGTTTGCTTCAAAGACAAATATCGTGTATTAGTCGCTTTGTTGTTGTTGTTGTTGTTCTTTTGTATGCATTATAAAACTGTATCTATGTATGTTTGACACACACAAAAATGTATCTATGTATAAAATTGTTTTATTTTGTGTTTAAATCCAAATTTTGGTTTTCTTGTCTTCCTATAATCTCTTTTAACACATATAGCAAATATTCTAATGTTAATAACTTATAAAGAAAAATATATCATATGAACTTATGATAATCAAAGGTTTACCAATTAACCTATCATGTTTGTAACACTTTAGGGTCAATCCACAAGGAAACAAACTTTTGCACACAAAGAATATATGTTATTGATTCAATCTAAGCAATACAAGTTTTTTTTTTGTATTTGAAACGAAATTCAAATATATATTAAATAAAGCAAGAAATAACTAAAAACGGTTATTGAAATCAAGTAAGGGAAATCGAACTCTCAGGATAAATGTAGTTGACTAGGGTGACTATTTGTTAACTAGTGGAGCTTAATACAACCTAACAAAACTAGTCTTTAGGTCTTGGATCACTAATCTCAACTAATTCACTTTTTTGACATTAATCTTTTCACTAATCATCTAATTATCAATAATTTCTGTTAGCAATTAAATTATCAATGAGCATTGATTATAAGTCTAAATCACCACTAAATACCCTAATCAACTATTTCTATAGACTAGGTATGTAAAGCAATTAATATATTGGTTCAAACATTTTATCAAATACTTTGTGGGTGTGAAAATTTCTAAATCCTAAAATAGCATGATCAAGGATAATCTAACAATAATAACACCTATTATGCAAGAATCTATGTTGTTACAAGCCTAAACTCCACTAATCTACTCCTAATCACCCTAGATCTACCATTCCGAAGAGTCCTATAAATACTACTCACTAGCACTACCAATCATAATAACACAAAACAACAAAGTTGATCTTTGGTTAATAAAATTATAGGAAGAGTAGATGAAATATTTAAAGATTAAAAGAGATTTGAAAGATTAAAAGATTCAAAAGCATACAATGTTCCTAATAAAGCTCCAAAAGAGGCAAAGGAAATTTCATAAACAAAGCATCATCATCCCTCATTACGGTACAATGTATTTATAGTAAGCAATAAAACGAACCGGGTCAACCCATAACAAGTCGGGTCGGACCAAGTTTTAAAATTGGATAACAACAAAAACTTCTCCCAGCGGTGGCCACCATGCAGCTGCACGATACCTCTATGGTCTACCGATGTCTTCGTCCTGCAGCACGATCCCGCTGCAATCCACCGACGTCTTCATCCCACTGCACGAAGCCGCCAAACTTCCAGCCAACTCGCCAAGTTCTCCATTGGCGTCCTCATCCCGCTGCATGCTCCCAATGGACATCATCGAGGTCACCAAACCGCTGCACGATACCGCTAGCGAGTTGCGACGTCACAAACCCGCTGTGTCAAGTCACTACTTTTTCCCTTTTTCCATCAAACTTTCTCTTTTCATCCATTCTTCACTCCATTTGATCTACTTCACTCCAAGATCTTATAAAACAAGAATGATATGCAAAAGGATGCTCCTAAACTCTAATTATGCAATGAAAACACACAAAAAAAATTATGAAAAATGCAATCAAAAACATGCTAATAATTCAATGTGTCAACTCCCCAAATTTATCTTTTGCTTGTACGCAAGTAAAAAATAAGAGACGAACCAAGAAAGAAGTGTAAAAATGGGGATTCAAATCCACAAAGTTCGAAAATGGATTCAACGTGAGGATCTCGAAAACAATGCACAACCCACCACTTTACACTTTCGTACTTCGCTATAATCATACCAATCCAACTCTCTAATAATACTCGAAACCAAAACAAACATGCAATCAATTCCAAAACAACTCTTCACATTCAATTAGCTTTTAAATGCGAAATCGCAAAGGAAAACTAAATCGTTCTCAAACGGTTTTGGGTGAAGGCTTTTAGAGGTAGCTATCAAATTTATAGAACTCTTTACCTTGACGCCTCATACGGTTGAGGAAACCATGACCAATAAACTATGCCTCATGCGATGACTAGATCCCTTGGGTACACCACGCGTTTCTGTCCATAAATTATGAACCTTAGTCTACAATACATGAATAATATATACAGAATGAAATGACCCAACTAATCGAGTACTTGACACATATGAAAGGTTAAACCTTCCCTACAAAACAGTAAAAATAATATGTTTACACAAGTAGAAAGCCACAGCCACCTGAACAACATTCGGATATGCCATCGTCGTTGATGATAGTTGATAATAAGATATTGCTCAAAAATGGTATTCTGAAACTGGTAAATACAGAAGTTTAATTGTATTGTAGTTATATATAAACAAAAGAAATCTCCAATGAAAAAAAATACAATGTAATCTTTGTTTGGCAACTTGATTGTTACATTTAAAAAAAAAAAAAAAAAAACTTGGTCGATACGTTCTAGAGTTTACGTTGTCTTAAATATTATTTTGTTTGTTGATTGGTTCAAGGGAAGATAAAAGTGTAATCTTTCTTGAAAATTTCTAATCGTTTGCATCAATTGGACGAATAATTAGTTGATACATATTCTGGATTCAAATTTTATCATAGATAAGGACCGGCATTAATACGCGGCTTTTTTAATAACATAAATAAATATTGAAAAAGCTAATGATTTATGAACTAGTATTCAACCATAGATATTTAATATTATACTACAAGAATTATGAAATTTAAATTATTGGAATTGGAAATATTCAAAATTTAATAATTTGAAATTCTATAAACTTTCATAGTTTTTTGCAACTAATTGGAATAAATTTGTAACACCCCGACTCCGTGATCCAAACCTATTAAAAGCCCGCTAAGCCCAAAGACTAAAATAAAAAGGAGGCATATTTAAGGGAATCTTAAGGTTTTATCCTTATCAATTTTCGTGCCTCCTTATCCAAAGAAAGAGAGATCATGAAAAGAAGAGAGAAAGAAAGAAAGAAAGAAGTAGAAGACAGATTCGACTGCTTCTGGGAAAGAGGGAAAACGGAGGAGCAATCGGAATTATTTTAATCTTATATTTCATGGAAAGATGCATGACATCATTATCTATCTACATCCGCAAGAGGATCCAAATTCGGAGCTCTGATCGGAAAGTTATGGCTGTTCTACTGAGGTGGATTTTTGCAGATCGGATTCCGCCGCTGCCCAACTTTAAGATCAGTTTTCCGGTGAACTATAAGGAGTTAGAAAACGGTATAAATATCAATGGAAAGCCCCAGATGTCAGCTTTCCAAAGACGTTGACCGATCCCGATTCTGATGTAAACTCCAGCCGTGATTGAGGTTTGAAGCTGACAGCTGCTGTGACCTAATTTCAAAAAACCCTAGTTGATTTAATTTAGAAACCCTAAGTTCTATTTTTCGAAAGCTTCTAATTTGGGAAAGTTTATATTTTAGGAAAGCCTATCATAGGAAAGAGCAAAAAAGGAAAGTCTCGAATAGAAAGTCTAGATAAGGAAAGTTCAGGAAAAGAAAGCAAGGCAAAGGTGAAGGCTAGTCACACAACTCTTATTCACCTTAGAAGTTTCCATCGTTAGTTTAGTACCGAAATGTGTATTGTCTCTTTGATCGAGTCGATGTCTTGCATGTTAAAATGGACGTAAGATATTTAGATGGTTTCACATATTTTCCATCTCGCTTGTTGTTGTGATTAGTGATGTGATATATTTGTAGAACTGTATTAGGGGACTTGGGCGGGATACACAGTGGGAGGACTGTGGTATAACCCAGAGTCATGTGTGCGGAGGGTACGGGCGGCAAGTTGGTCTGTTGAGCCGTAGCCCTCAAGATCGATAAAGCGTCTACAGGGCGGTGTGATTGGGCACTATCCCATAGTTAAAGCCTTTACGGAGGGTGTGACTAGACACTATCCCATACCTAGCACCATTTTTTTCATTGCTTGGGTGCTTTAGGTGCCGTGGTTGCTACATGTTAGGTCTAGACTCTCGTGGTGGTGGTTGAGCCAGGTTTAACTTGTGTGCCTTAGCATTCCATACCTCGCTGAATAACTCCCCTGTTACTCACCCCTCTCTTCTCATTTTATATTCGAGTTGGCGAGTTTAGGCGGGATCGGAAGGTCAACACGTTGACCATGATCGTGCTAGGAAGCGGGTATCACAATTGGTATGAGAGCCCCATGTTATGTCAAACCGGTTCTGACCCGGGAGACAGTCCTGAGGGAGTTTGGATTTCAAGGGTATGTTATCTTTGAAGTTATAGTGTTAGTGGACTAGAAGAATATACCGCTGATAATCAATTGACGCTACTGAGGTCCATAGTTTTTTTGGAGTTATGGATAGCAACTGAAAGTTTGTAGTAGGGTTTGCTAGTGTTGTTAAACCAATTACTCGAGTCACAATAAGGATGTGAAATTCGAGTGGACAGAGAGTGTGAGAGTAGCTTCCAAAAGTTTAGAGAATCTTCTAGCAGATGTAAACTGGAATTTAACTGCATTGAGTAAACCTGTGGATAGCTTTAACCGTCATGAAATGGAAAATCCGTGATGATAAGGTCAATCAAGAGACGGAATCAAGAAAGAGAACCTTAAAATACAGAAGTGCCCTGGAGATTTAGTTCCTTAATTGGAAGTTTTAGTGGTCAATAGTAGGGTATCGAAACCCTAAGACCCGTAAAGGAAAGGCACTAGTTCCAGAACTGGAATGTGAGTTGGAAAAAGGAAAGTAAGCTCAAACGAGAAAGAATCTGGTGTTACTAAAAGGTCGAACATATTACTTAGGAGGACACTCCAAGTTGGGATGAAAACTAAGTGGGAGAGTAGCAGACTTGGGAATTCGAGGACGAATTCATTTATAATTAAGTGGGGGAGAATTGTAACACCCCAATTTCTTAGTTTTGGATCACGGAGTTAAGGCCTATTAAAAGCCCGCTATGCCCAAAGACTAAAATAAAAAAGGATGCATATTTAAGGGAGTCTTAGAGTTTTATCCTTATCAATTTTTCGTGCCTCTTTATCAAAGAAAGAGAGATCATGAGAAGAAGAGAGAAAGAAAGAAAGAAAGAAATAGAAGACAGATTCGACTGCTTCTACGAAAGAGGGAAAACGGAGGAGCAATCAGAATTCTTTTAATCTTATATTTCATGGACAGATGAATGACATTATTATTTATCCACACCCGCAAGTGGATCCCAATTCGAAGCTCTGATCGGAAAGTTACGGCTGTTCTATTGAGGCAGATATTTGCATATCGGATTCCACCGCCGCCCAACTTTAAGATCAGTTTTCCGGTGAACCATAAGGAGTTAGAAAACGGTTTACATATCAATGGAAAGCCTCAGATGTCAGCTTTCCATAGCCGTCGACAGATCCGGATTCCGATGTAAACTATAATTTAGCCTCTCTAAATTCAACTTCTCAAACTTGTAACATTTTATCTGCGAAATAAAGATAATTTTACTTTGTTCTTAATAAGTTGCCAGCACCTAACATTTTCCAGAACATTGTTTGATTGCTACAAATGTTTAACTTGTTCATTAACATCCTAAATATTCAGTAATGACATCTTCAATAAATCACGAATCTAACATTTTATTCAATCAAAGTGAGCACTTGTGTCATATTTTCTCTCATAGTTGAGAGTAAGAGGAACAATGTAGAAACAAAGAAACAATAGTTATTTCAAAGAAAACTTAGGAAAAAGAAACACATTATAACTTGCTCTATTACATGGCACATTTGCGCGTGTTATCTCCTTTCTTTAAAGATTGGCCAGTTCTTGAATGTTAATAGGGTAAGCATAAGCTCGGGAGTTGAAATTATACTTGGCCAGCAATATATTAGCGGTCTCGGTTGGATGAAACGCGTCCCAGAATAGATACTTAGTCCAGTCAGGGCACGGCTGCTGAAACGGTAGACACGTTATCTGACCATTGTTCCTCCCCACCCCACAACAACCTTTGTCCACCACCTCAAATCCTATCGGATCAAACATAGACAAAAATAAGACATTATAAGAACTCAAATACTTATATATATATTGGATGTGTTTGAATGTAAACTCACCGTAAGCGGCTCCATTGACAGCAAGATCGTAGGTACTCTTGTAGGAATCAAGGTAAACAAACTTGGCTCCTTTCAACTGACCTTTTTTGAAACGGTCCACTAGTTTCTTGAGTTGAGAGTTGAAGACCACAATTGCGTTGTTGATCTTGTCATTGCATCTGCCAGTACTGTTGTTACGGTTATTGTAGCGGGCTAGTTGGTAAGGTATGCACCCGATCTGTCCAATGGCAGTCACGATCACTTTTCGAGCTCCAAATTGGTACAATCGCTGATAAAAAAATAGGGAATTTTACAGAAAATGCCACAGGCCCAATAAGATTTTCAACAAATGCCATTTGTTTCTCCTCCTTTCAAATCTACCCTTTTTTATGGCAGAGTGATAGAAGGAAAGTCGAAACTACCCTCATAGACAAGTGAGTGTTTTGTAATGATTTGGGTGCAGATTAATAATGGACAAGAATGTCAAAACAAATAAAAACACTTTTATTAGAGATAGACAACAATCTAATGCGATGGACAACAATCTCCTATTATAGATAAATAGACAACTATTATTGAGTTTGTCTACGAGAACAATTACAAAAAAATAGCTACGAAATTTTGAAAAGGTGTGTGATGTTTAAACCCAGAATTTTTTGAAAAGCCCAAAAATTTATAAATTAAGAAGAGTTTCCCATTAAACATATTATGGACAAGTTTCCCGTTAAACTGTTATGGACAAAAGTAATGAAATATGAAGTTAACAACATCGCGTTTTCGTTGAAGAAAAAAGAGATCTGGGAAATTGTCGTTCATAGAAATCAATATCATCACCGAAATATGGGACAGAGAGAGAGACGAGATCTAGGAGAGAGATAAACGAGATTTGGGACAGAGAGAGACATGAAGGAGAAGAGACATGAGAGAGAGAGAGAGAAACGTTGAAGAAGGAGTAATAAAAATAGAAGGAAGAAGAAGAAGAAGAAGAAAGAAGGAAGAAAGAGGGCAATTGCGTCAATTCAATTATATGAAAAAGGTAGATTTCAAATGAGTTTCGAAAAAAGGTATTAAGACAAAGAAATGTTGGATTTATGGCGTTTTCTGTAAAAATCCCTAAATATATATATATATATATATATATATATATATATAATTAATATAAAACTATATTCATGTAAACTCCAAATAGTATCTTCTCTGGAGAGACATAAAAAAGAAAAAGCAATAATAAAACGGTACTTAAAAAGATATATATATATATATATATAACTATATTAGTACCGGCGACTTTTAAATATTGATATTTCTTATTAATTATATCAATATTTAAAAATTAGATTTGTGTATATACGTTTATATTTGATTTGTTTTCTTAAGATTCTAAATAATTTTTATGTGCTTATTAATTGTGAATCTTACAAATTTAATTGAATGTCGTATCAAGTATATATAAATTACCAAATTTAATAGAACAATAGTTTTCTAAAGAACTTCACTTTTACCAATTTGCATCTACAAAGTTTTTAAATCTACAAACAAATTATTATACGTAAATATATACTTTTTATTGATTGACACATGTTCAGTCCCTTTTAACTAGAACTTTATTAACCCGTGCGAGATTTTCGTGACAAGATTATTCAAGTTTTATTTAACAAGATGGGCCAGTATAAAATATAAAATAGAAACAATTATACTTGTGATAGATCAAGTCTTACAGTGAGCTGTTGTGTGTAGTTCTTTATGAGAGACTGTGCAAAGGTTTTGTCGTTGAAATCTCTACTAGTGGAGTAAAAATCAGGCATGAAGATAATCGTTACTTCCCATTCCTGAATAAAAGATACAACGGCTTAAGTATCTTTGCAGCTCATTTATGTCTCCTCTGAAGTATCGAAGCATCTGTTGAACCGAGCTCGTGTACTGATCTACCTGTTGGTTCATAGAATTATGAGCACCCTGCAAAAACATTTGCAATATAATTTGGTTTAGGTTTACAATAAAGTTGATGTTGCTTTTATAGTTTTTTTGATGGATAAAAAAAAACTTTTAGTTTGTGTACCAAGTTGGAACCAGTCTCATCTCTAATGCCGGCTGCGCCAGATGCAAAATTCGCTCCTCTTAGCACGGCCTGGCCACGAATCCTTGAATACGGTGGAATGTAATTCCGAAAACCAAGAATTTGAGCTACAGAAACAAAAGAAAATGTTAAACTCATTAGTTCACAAACTAACAAAATATATTTTTAAAAAATGTTGAACCGCATTTTAATGTTTGTGTTTAGAAATGTCAAACTTCTTCTAAGCACCAAAACCGCTTCTGTCCTTCTAGACAATGTGTAAGGTGTGCATTTTGTACAGAGGACCAGTGACAAAATTAGAATTTTTGTAAAGTACTTAAGGTCCCAATTAATTGTAGGCTTGACAATTCTGTTTTCTTTTATTATTTAGTTTGGACTTTTAGGGAATTTTTTTCTTTTAAAGCTTGGAAAAAATATATTTCAATATAAATTAAAAGTAATTAATTGTAAATTTGGTTCACAAAATTTGGATTTGGTTACGACAATATGGTATATAAAATTTGACTCCGTTTGGGTTATTATAATAAATTCGATCCAGATATAGATTGATGAATTTTGGGTCGAATCGGCTTGGTGTAGTACCGATTGGATAATTTGCTCATACCTAAAAATTTTCTTAAAATATTTAACATTTAATTATAAAATGCCTAAAATATTTGTTAATACTGTTGAGCCGATCAAATGCATACACAAAATATATACCTAATGCATCAACGTAGGTGCGACCGTTGGTGAACCGTCCGGTAGTACCTTGGGGAAAGTCTATGCCATAAGGTCGGTAATTAGCCCTCGCTAGAGATAGCAACCTATACATATATTAATACAAATTACTATGAATTTATGTAACACATATATGGAAAAATCAAAATAATACAAAGAAAGAAAAAGCAAAATTATACTAAACCTGTTGTTGTTTCCATTATCGACTAATGAGTCACCAAATATGAATAAACATGGGACTTGTGATTGTTGTGGCTGTGACACGAGCGATTTTAAACCGAACAAAACCAAACCCAAACTAACCAACAATATAAAACGGAGAATACCCATTAAGTTAAAATTTAGTGAAGTAATGTTGTAATGGATCTTAGAAACTAAAAGAGTTCTAAATCTATAAATTGACTTGCACTACTAAAACCAGTAGTTCTAGATATACACATTTGTTTGCTTCCCCTAACCAAAAGAAAAGAGCAGAGCATGAAATAGATGTTGGTATGTGCAAAGACCACATCATAACAGATCTTTAGTAGGCAATCTCCAGCTAAAAGTTTTGATTTTTCTCTTGTTACATGCTTCAACTAAGCACATGCTTTGACTGAGATATCTTTGTTCTTCTTGGTTGCAGATTTCTCAAGGCGGGATTTGCGTACAGCTTCTTGGATTCGTCTCTCGTGCTCTTTCATCATGTCTTCAACGTTACCACCAGGAGGCATCAAAGGACCTGAATAGTGCCTTCTGCTCTTCTTGCGCATGTATGTCTGAAACCACCATATCAAGAAACATCTCAGAAGTCCATCATCTAAAGGGAGAAAGAGTTAATGAGTTGTCGAATCAGTTCACTTACCGTTGTGGGTGCTCTTGTGGCTACATTTTCCTTTTGTGAAGAGCTAGATAAGTAATCTCCCATTGTAACAGGCACGTTGTTGGACCGGCTAGCCTTCACTTCTCCTACATTGCTCCTGGAGCTTTGACTCGTAATCCATGCTGCAGTTGCCCTTGGATGGACCACTGAATTGGTATCGGAAAAATGCTTTTCTCTGTCATATCTTCCATTATCTTTCTTGAACGCTGGGGTGTTGATTGAGATATTTGAATGCCCTGAAGCAATGAACTCAGGTGTTGCCTTGGAGTCTCTTGAACCTCTTCTCACAGATTCATGTCCATGCCACTTCATAGCTTCAGCTTTTTTCCTGAAATTTTCAAAATGTAAAGTTTGTTTAGGAATCTCGCCTGCATCATTTGTGGACGAATAGGCGCTCTCCTTGCATACTCACCTTTTTGCTTCTTCGCTTCGAACTTTTGCATCGAGTTCCTTGCTTGGCGGGTACTTAGGCAAACTTGATATGTGACAAGGGAATGGCTCCGTTGTAAAAAACTAGAGAGATGAATGAGATAATCATTGATCAGTAATCTTCAGAAGGCAGATCAAGAACGTTAGTAAAGAAAATGAGGGCTCATTACCTCACTCAATAGAGTCGAAGAAGCTGAGCATCTTTTCTCTGGTTCTACAGATAGAAGCTTGTCAAGGAGATCTAGAGAAGAAGATGGTAAATTCTTGAATGTTTCAAGAAGGACACGTTTATAAGGATGTTGCGGTTTGTAACTTGTCGCTTCTGGGAACTTTGTGGTTTCCCAGAAATCTTCGGATGGTGAACCACACAGCTTAAAGATCTTATGTATTTGCTCCACCTTGAATATAAAAATCAGTTGAAATCAAATGGGAACTAAAGGCTGAGGCAGTATGCATTCAAATTCAAATAATGGCACTCGAAAACTGACCTCTGTTCTTCCCGGCATAATTGGTTTACCTACACAGAGTTCTGCTAGAATGCAGCCAACGCTCCAGAGATCAATGGCGGGTCCACAAGCTGTAGACCCCAGTAGAAGCTCAGGAGCTCTATACCACAAGGTGACTACACGGCTAGTCAGTGGTTGATCTTGATCTGGTTGATAAAAACTCGCCAGACCTAAATCTCCAATCTTGAGAACTCCATCATTGTTTATCAAAGATTCGAACCCTTGATATCACGGTGAAGGATTCCACGGCTATGACAATGTTCAAGTCCACAAAGCAGTTGTTTCATAAAACAATTGATCTGAACACAAAACAAATAGTGAGTTCATTGGCTAGAAGAAGACAACAAGGTTGATTCAATAAAGCAAGAGTTTTGAAAGTGACCTGTGGTTCAGTGAATTTGACACCAGGCCTAAGAGCCAAACCTGAAAGATCATGCTCCATATACTCAAACACAAGGTGCAAGCTACCTGATAGCTTTGAAGTGACAAGACACTGAAGCTTCATAATATTCGGATGATCGAGTTTTCGCAAAATGTTGATTTCTCTAGCCATAAACCTCACACTTTCTGGATCCATATTAGCAAACCTCACCTTCTTCATCGCCACTATTTTGCCCGTCTCACGATCCCTAGCTTTATACACAGTGCTATAAGTCCCTTGTCCAATCTACAAAACACAATATTCATATCAATACAATCCACTAAATGACTAAACCAATCCAATGCAGTGATTCAAACAAACAGAAATGAAAAAGAGACTAACTTTATCAAGCTTCTCAAAGGAATCTGCACGACGTGGAACCCAACCTTTAATGGCTTCACCAGCAACAGAAGTTAACCAATAAGGCCAACCAGCAGCAATAAGCTCAGCTTCAGCGCTACGAGGAACATTCGAAATAATCAATCCTCCTCCTTTGCCATTATCTGAAACTCTTCTTCCTCGATAAGACCTAGAAGGTCTCTCAACAATCACAGTCTTACCATCATGACTATCATCTATAGGAACAATCAAACCACTCGCTCTTCTTCCACCACCAGAGCTTCCATCTACAGCTTTATGCGAAAAATCGTCTTTATTTGAAGGCAAAGGAGCAATCAATTGAACAGAGGAAGATTTATTCCAATACTCATTAGCTTTCTCACGATGATGATAAGCAACATCTTCTTCTTCTTCTGTTGCTCTTTTTGAGCAAATGCAGCCCATGGTTCCAAAGTCTCCCTAACTACTCTATAATGATTTAACACAAGGAATCATTACCAAAGATCAAATCTTTCTTATCCTGATTGATCCCTAAGCATCAAAACCCAGGAATGTTCAGGGTTTTATCACAAAATCTCTGTTTTTTGAAGCCAGAAACAAAAGGGTTTATGCTAAACCCCAAAAGATTGTGAATTTTAAAGAAAGAAGTACAAAACAAACAAAGGAACGATTCAAGAGGCCAATAAAGTTGGGATTTTTTTGTTTGTTCTTGCTGGGGTTTGCAGCAGCGGTTCGAAGAAAACGGAAAATGCGGGGGGAAATAAGGAAAAAAAGATTGTGAATAGAGAGAAGGAAAGAAGAATGAGACGAGATATGGTTTGTGAAAGAATAAAATCAGGAAAGCCCTTGATTCTTGGACAATACAGCTCACAAAGAATCGTTCTCTCTTTCTCTTTCTTTAGAAATAGTCCCAAAACTGTTTGCATGAAGTTTGTAAGATTTTTTATCTTCTTGGGGTTCTTGAGCTTGTAGAATCTTTGTATACTTGGTATATATTCACAATATTCTATAGTTATTAAGGTAAAATAGAAATGGATTTGTATTTAATACTAGTTAGCAATAAATCAGGTAAATTCTAAACCGGAGTCCAAATTAAATAAAAAATTGAATTTCTTTCCATTTGATTTTTTTAAACCTAACTGTCTAACCTTGATCAATGGAGAGAGTAATCAACCATTAAACTACCATATGATTGGTGTAACAAATTATTTCTTCTCATTAAAATTATTTATGTTTACTAAAATTTTGGTATATTACATTATATAGAAATTTTTAATTAAATTTAATAAATATATATATATATGTAGATAATATTATACAATAACTTAAATTTGATTAATTTATATAACAAACAAACAAAAAAATTTGCTATTTAATAGATTAATTTATATAACAAACAAACAAAAAAATTGTTAATATAGGTTAGGACTGTTACTTTAGGGTTTTCTGTAGGCTTTTGGCGAAAGAGACTTTAGCGGTAGAGATTTTGGCTGTAGAAATGGTGATTTGTAAATATTTTTAAAATTCTGATTGGTAACAAAACTATAAAAACTGTCACATAAATAAAATTTATTATACCATATGTAAAATCAAATGACATAAACTCATAAATAAATTTTATTATTAATAAAAATTTTAGGGAACAAAATACAAAACTCATAAATAAATAATTAGTTACCAAAATTTTCATCAAGAAATGGGACAAACTGAATATAATTTTGTTTTGCGAGCTTCCAGATTATGAAGATAAATTTTACAATAAATTTGGTACAAGTTCTTCAAACAGTCTAGATAGAACTACTTTTTTTTAGATAGAATCCAATAATTACTAGTTACTTAATTTTTAGAGAAATTCCCTAGAATGGTACTAATTGAAGTTTTTTTTGTCACAAATAGCACACTTTTTGATTTATGACACAATTAACATTCATTAATAGTATCATAAACATAAATAGTTATTTATAGCATTTTCTATTGTGAAACAAAGATAATTTTATCCTTCATATAAAATCTTGAGAAACCTAGTCGCTTCAAGCATTGCCGACGAAGGTGCGTGTCTGCGTCGTCGCTTCATTCGGTGAAGCTCCCGATCTCAGATCTTCAATTAAGTGCTAAATTGATCGCTATTAAAAGCTGGATAAACAAATTCTTAGTTGAGAATTAAGAACATCCTCTTACTCCTTGTTTTCCCAAATGGGGGCTACAAAAATAATCTTCCTTTACTCTTTATATTGGAGAACTTAGTTGTTTCATGATAAAACCAGGAGGCTCGGCCCGTGGCATAAGCCACTTAAGCAAAGGTTTAGAGTCTAAATTTTTTTTCTCTTTTAGTAAGGTTTAGGCACAAAATTTCATTCCCCCCCCCCTCCCCCCTCTTTAATTCTGTTTTTTTTTACTTACTAAAATATGTTGATCTTCCTCACAAGATTTTGAATCAAACATCAATTAGTGTTTTCTAAAAAACAATTAACTCTATACTAATCATTACTTTAACAATAAAAAACTTTTAATAACTTAATTTTTTTGTTTGCTTTTGATGTTTTATGTTTCTTTGTCTTTACTTAAGAGTGTAATTATTATTTCTTTCGAAAAAAAAAAATTTTACTTAGGACCTTCGATATCGTTGGACCGGCCTGGATAAAACAATGTTGATACATGTCATGGGTACTTTTGATCACGCTATCACTAGTGAGGTCGACCTTGGAAGTCATTTAATTTGTAACCCTTCTTCTAAACAATTAACTATGTAAACGAAAATTATCAAGAAGATCAAGAAATCTTATGACAAGTTATATAACATATATATATATATATATATCCTAAACTCTATTACTAAGTAGATTGATCATTGCAATATTAGTAATCGGTTTTGGAATATGCTATTCAGAATTTAATTATGTTGATAATGTCAACATAGAATCTGCTTATGCAGTCACGATGTTAATTAAGGGAAAATTCAAAGCCATATGATGAATAAAAATACTCTCATTGATGCAGATTTAGGTCACATGCAGTTTGCGACAAAAAGCAGCTAAGATTAAGCTTCGTCTTTGTGATTATGTTCTTAACAAAATCACTACTCGTGATGAGAAGAACGACATTTTCTTAGATCATAGTAGCTATCTCAAAACCACATATATACTGCATATATCTTAGAACTTTTATTGGTTGTCAGTAGTGGAACCGAACCAACAACCTTTCTAGATGATGTTGGTAATGCAAACTGGCGACAAGCGATGCATAAATTAAGAAATTGATGCACTTGAATATGAACGACATTGCCGCCAGAAAATAAGGTTTTCAGTTGCAAATGAATGTATCAAGTAAAATATTGAGCTGATGAGACTCTTGAATGCTATAAAGCTTGACTAGTTGTGTTCGGACACACAAATTGATGGCACAGATTACTCGAAAAAAGAGAATTGGGACTGTTTCTTTCGAAAAATGAGAGTTGTATTAGATGGATGTGCATAATGCTTAACTTCTAATGTTTACCTGTTAGAGATATTTGAAAATTCTGAATTGAGTTTTGCTATGACATTTTTATTGTATAAAGTTGAACGTGTCTCACTATAATTTACGAGATTGCAACAAGTCGATTAGAATCTGACACATCAACTATTTAATTTTTTTTTTCCCTATTTCTCCTATGGCCATCATATGCCAAAATTTGTTTGGTTATTTGTGCTTGTGTAATTACTTCAGAAATAATTAATTTTCTAAAAGAAATTAATAGCATATTACAGTAAAACCTCTATAAATTAATACTCGATAGATTAATACTTCGCTAAATTAATATTTTTTTCTAGTCCCAAATTGATATTTTAGCCCAAATACCACCTCTATAAATTAATAAATACAGTAAATTAATAAAATTTCAAAAAATACATTGATCCCAATATTATTAATTTATAGAGGTTTAACTGCATGTAAATAAGAATAACAATTTAGATGATATTTTAAATTGTTTCCTTTCAATATATAGTTGAGAGTAAACAAATAATTGAAAAAACAAGAAATTAAAATTTTATTAAAAGAAAAAACACCACGCATAGAATCATCTAGTATAAAGAAGAGAGATATTTGGAGGCAAACAAACAACTGTCAAGGATTGTTTTTGGCAAGGAGAAAAGTCTTCAAAGTGGAAGAGAATGGAAGAACAAAGAGGTGATGAGGTCTTTGAGCTTCCCATGGGGATTGGTGTATCCATCAGTACCCTCCTGATCGTAATACATATCGATCACTCGTACAATGTTGAGGCACCGTACTAGAATTGGACGTGGCACACCTTTTATCGTCATGAACTCCTCCATCACTATCTTATGATTATCTCTAACAATCTTCTTCAATTCGCTAACGGCCAATTCTTTGGTAACACCATGTTGCTTAATGTAACAGTTCACCCCATTAGCCACCTCTCCTCTGCTCATCTCTAACTCGAAGCTGGCTATGTCGTTTTCAAGACGAAATATAACACACAATGCTTGTAAGATTTTGGGTTTGGATTTGAACCACTCGTTCGTTTGAACCTCATCACAATCTTCCATCCCTATAAAGGTGTACATTGCATAACATCTAATCCCTGAAGAATCCATCCCAACATCAATGTAGTCCTCAAAGGTTGGAACTTGACCTGCTCGTGCCCATTTTGATATTTTTGCGTACGCTCTCCATGCTCTTAATCTGAACAATCCTCAATATCATACACAAATTGTTATTATTTAGAAGACATTGAGCGAAACTAAACCCTCAATTGGTTGACAAACCTCTTCTACCGTATATTGCACACTAGAGGATCTTCCTCGCGGCTTCATTTCTCTTTCAATATCTTCCATAGTTTCCACTAAACTTTGAATGACGATTCTCAAATAGCTAGGTAGTTCGTCAATAACACCAAGATCCCACCTATGGATTTTCCCATGCATGTACTCGTTAAAATTTGACATCATTATATGACCACTGATACATAAATAAATACAACAGACATACTTACTAACTACCTTTGCAAAGAATCAATGAGACTTTGAACTTCAGAGAAAGTTTCATATGCATCACATGCGTTATCCAAAACTATATTTACTTGGGAAACTTTAGTGGCTATAATTCTCCCAAGTGAATAGCGTGGCTTGGGATAGGTCGCAATAACACCGGCAAAGGTCTCGAGAAGCCTGTCTCTAGCGAAAGGTAGCTTATATGGCAGATCAATGTCCTTCCACCATCTTGCAACCACATAAACATTAAATAGAAAATGTTAAGAAATAAACAAGACAATTAAAATAATATATAAAAAGCATATGTCAGTCCACATATTTGTTGAATTAGAAACTCATGAAATCTAGTATTATAACAGACATGATGAATATGTGTCCCATTAAAAATATTTTTGTTCCAACAGGCCAACATCTTGAAGAAATGTATTAGAAATCCTATAGCTAAAGCCTAAAGTAAGATTAGATCTAAAGTAATAATATATGTATATAACATATATAATTTTATTCTACTCACTATCAACTGGTTTTGAGTTGAAACTCATTGGTTTTAGTCAAAAAAATATAACGAGGCCAACGTACTTGGTGAGAGTTTTTAGCTCTCTAATCCAATGGAGCTGGCAAAAGTGTAAGTTGAGCTTCGCAAAGTTGAGCAACGTCTCATCATGGTCTTCTTTTTCATAGAAAGAAATATACTCACTGGCAGTTACTATTTCCATCTTAAGAAACCGAGGTTTGCACAATGCGTTAAGTACATGTCTTGACATATGAGGAGCGGTCGCTTCTTGGCCGGCCAAAGATTCCAAGTGATACCTCGTGAAACTCAGGGCTTCGTCCATTATATCTTCGGAGGGTGTTACGAAATGTGCTGCTTCGTATAGCTGTAGCATTCCCCTAACATCCCTGACTAGATGTTCCTTGAACTTTGCATTAACACCTTTGAATCTATCGAACACATCTAAATTGAAATCAAATACATATGGCATGTTATAAATATGCATGCATTCAAAGATATGAACCAAGGAAACTGATATTTCTTACCACAGGAAATCTTGTGTCCATATAATCTGAAAACTTCAAAGATGATGGCGATTGTTTCTAAATTATCTTCGCCTTCAATTAAACAGTCCAGCTTCTGGAAAGCATGGTCTAGGATCCCTTCGATTTCCTTCTCAAAGTAATGGTAAGTACCAAGACAAACAAGCAAGTGGATGAGACGTATCCTCTCTTTGTCAGTGTTGTGAGAGGACATTAGCATGTTTCTCACTTTCGGTTTTATAAATAATTCAATCTCTGTTGCTAGTGCATCAAATTCCTACAAAACGTCAGTGCTCAAGAATCATGTTATAAAACAAAGACAGATTATGAAACACACTTATCCAAGTAGGTTTTCATATTGTATAAACACAGTTATCCAAGTAGGTACTTACGGAGTTATCTGTGGGAACAGAGAGAATGTGATCTCCCCAAAGAGTGGGAGCAGAATGAGGCACGGGACGACTACTCTCAACATCAACACTAGCTCTCACTAGTAGACTTTACACATAAGTTGTGTTTTGTCGATATCCGAGGAAGAGTAATTTGTTTGTGAAGAAAATGCTGAGGAAAGAGCGAGAGTTTGGTCTTAAGAGGAAGACGAGGGAAAGTTTTAGAACCAAAACTCATTCTAGCAACATCCATTATTTTGCCACTCTAAAGAAAGATACAGACGAGATTGTCTCTACTCTGTCTCTTTTCGTTATGTTTGATGTATTTTTCGAAAGCTTTCTCATCGCTACCTTTATAGTAACCATCATCCGAGTACCTGTGTCAGTGGTGAAGTTGTATCATTTAATGAAGGGTTTAAAATAAGGTAATAAAAAATATGGAAGTCTCGAAAACGTGATTGGTCGTATGTCCACATGAGATCCGAAAAAAATGGGAGGGAAATGTTAAGAGGTTCATTAGTTTTCAGCTCATTGCTTCGTTCCCATGTGCAAAGTGCAAACCTTATCTTACAATTTTGTAAGGGTATCTTATGAATAGTTTTTTGTGTGCATGAGTGGCAATTTCCCGGGAATACAAACAACCTCAAGCTTTGGTAAGATTTGTGATATTGATATTTGTTGAAAACAAGGCATTATTTTTTTCTTCTTTTTGAACGGAAACATGGCATTATACCAGCTGAAACATAGAGATTGATGCGATCATTAATAACGAAGGTTATTAAACAAATTAAAACAGATGAAACTTTCCCACAAAACTTATTTATTTATTTCTGGTCATCTCATAGTCTAAACTATTAAAAAACAAATAATTGAAAATTACATGAATTTAAGATATTCTAAGTTTTTCAGGTTTCTGTAATTTTTCTATAACTAATTTCAAGCCGACCATGCCATCTATCTTTACTCCTTAGGGTTTTACTAAATTTGTTTAAATTGAGCTCTGATTTATTATTGTAAACCTCAAGCGAAATGAATGAAACAGAAATGTTCATTGTCTTCATCTATCTTCTCTAAGTTTTCTCTTTGCTTTCAGGATCAAGTGTCCCTGCTTTTTAGTTGTGTGTCATATTGATGGATGGAAAGGATGAGGAAAATGCAGAAGCATGGATAGGTTGTGTTCGTATGTGACCAAGAGTTGCTTGCTTAAATGAGAATTGACCCAGTAACATACTTGGTTTGGAGTAAAGAAAACAAATGTTGAGCTGAACTAAAGAGAGAAACCCATTAAGTTTATGTTGATTTACTTTTGGAATTTCATGACATTTGATCTTGTTTGTGCTTTAAATTAAGCTGATGAGATTCTTGAATGTTGGTTTATAATTGAGTTGGGTGTGTTAAGTTAAGTTTATTAACTATGTATGTTAAGTTTATTTGTGTATTAAATTAGGGTAGTTATTCGGTCAAGTGTCACAAGATGGAAGAGACACAACTCTTTACTTGGTGATGTTTGAAAAAGTGGTAGTGTTGTCTTAATGTAAGTGTGTATAGTAAATAATAGAAGTTTCAGTTTTTCATAACTCTGTTTGTCGTCAAGTTTCTTTGTTTTATCAAGTTCTTCACAAACAAATTTATTCTACTTTGATTAAGTATAAATTAAATTCAATATTGAATGCTACTCCCTCTGTTTATGATTAAGTGTCGTTATACCAGATTGCACATAAACTAAGAAGTTTTGTAATTTGTCATTAGTACCCTTATTAATCAAATATATTTACATATTTAATTCTGATTTAATATAAATCAATTATCCATTCGTACACATTTTTGTGTGTTTCATATACAGTCTCTTAGTATTCTTCTCCAACGTAATACTCCAACTTTCTATGAAGTGTTGACTACAAGAAATATATTTGGAGGGAACCAAAATTTTCACGTAGATATTCACAAGTAAAGAAGAAAATTAGTGGAGGCAAGTAAGTAAAATTCAAAATTTTTGACATCCTTATATAACATGGAATTTCAACAGTAGATCAGCATCCATGGCTAATGTTTATTTAAACCTTTCACCTCCAAACAATAAAAGACACTCATTTGATTTAAACACCATTCCAACGAGTAATGATGATCATGATTCTCAAATTAAAGATTTTGGAGACGAAGGTGATTATGTTCATGCAATTGAGGAAGCAAATATAGAAAGTGGAACACCAATACCCGTAAGGATCCTTTCGGCTTCTGAAAGCACAATTTTAATTGATTTGAATATAAACCCGGTGGAAGATTCTATTTATACACGTACATTAGAGCTAAATGTCGATCAACTATATGAAGAAAATCAAGATCACTCGGTTGGAGATCAAGGTAAATTAGATTGTAATTTGTTTATTTTTTGGGTCCATATATGAATTTTTGATGATATATTGTGATAATTTTCAACTTCTAATTTATTTAGTTAGTTAAACCTTTCACAGTGATAAGTTTGCTCAATTAAAGTCTAAGGTAATCTACTTATATTTTAGTGAATTAATAATTTTACATAATTAAAATTTTATACTGATAATGCTTTAAACTTGTTACAGAGTAGAACACTCGTACGAATATGGACACTTTAATATTTCTTCATGTGTATGTGCTGTTTCAATAAAAAAATATTTTAATTGTGTTTTAGGACTTGATTACCAAGACGTAAACGTCACAGGTAAAACGAAGAAGAATTTAACTAATGGTGAAAGATGGGGTGTTTACAATGCATTATTGGCAAGGAGCGTAAACGGAAGAATCAATAAGACCACCACAAAAGAGGTATCGGAGTTACTTTCAGTTCATATTCGAACGGTTCAAAGGATATGGAAACAAGCTAAGAATACCTCCCCTGGTGTATTGGTTGATGTGTCACAAAGAAGGAAAAACAATTGTGGCCGCAAAAAGGTTCCGATTGACCTACAACAGATCATTGATATTCCTTTACGTCAACGTACAACTTTGAGGACGTTGGCTGAAGCTCTTGGCATTAGTTATGTAACTCTATATACACGTGTGAAAGAAGGTCTTCTATGACGTCACTCCAATGCTTTGAAACCACATCTAAAAGAAGAAAATAAGGTAGCAAGGTTACGCTTTTGTCTATCGATGTTGGATCCTCACAGTTTGGTTCATGAACCAAAATTTGTCGACATGTACAATATTGTACATATCGATGAAAAATGGTTTTATATGACCAAGAAGACTGAAAAGTACCATGTACTTCCTCTCGAAGATGATCCCGTACGGACATGTCAAAGTAAGAATTTCATTGGAAAAGTGATGTTTTTAGCTGCAATGGCTCGCCCAAGATTTGATGATGAAGGAAAGGAATTATTTTCTGGAAAGATTGGGATTTTTCCTTTTGTCACCATTCAGCCGGCACAAAGACGGAGTAAAAATAGAGAAGCCGAAACAATGGAAATAAAACCAATTACATCGGTTACGAGAGACGTGATAAAAAGATGTTTGATTGAAGAAGTTATTCCTAAAATCTATGAAAAATGGCCCCGAGATAATGTAGGAAAAACTATCTTCATTCAACAAGATAACGCAAGGACGCATGTTGATCCAAGCGATGAAGAATTCCGAGAAGCTGCTTCACAAAATGGTTTTGACATTCGATTGATGTGTCAACCACCAAATTCTCCGGATTTAAATATTCTTGATCTTGGATTTTTTAGTGCGATTCAAGCATTACAACACAAGGTATGTCCGAAGAACATTGAAGAGCTTATTCATGCGGTGAATGATTCATTTGAAGAATACCCAACAAGGAAGATAAACCATATTTTCTTAACTTTGCAACTTTGTATGCAAGAAATTATGAGAATTGGAGGATCTAATAACTATAAAATTCTGCACATGAAGAAAGAAACGTTGGAACGAGAGGGTCTTCTTCCTAAGCAAATTATTTGTAATTCTACTATAGTAAAAAATGTAATAAGTCAAATGGAAGCTTAGGATTTACTATTTTGTTACTTGTTTAGATTTCTTTACAAATAAATCAATAAAAAAATTTCATTATTTCGTTTACTACGGTACTACCGTACTTTAAATAGCTATGATGCGCTTATGAAAAGAAAAAAAAAATACGATAGCTAAAGTTGTGATAGTAAAATTTATTACTCCATGAACCATTGGAGAGTGAACAATGGAATACAATTATTGATAATCATCCGACAAAAAGATAGAAACATTAAGGAAATAGGAAATTTAACATAGTTGAAATCACACCATAGTTGGATTTAAATCTAAAATATTAAGGAAGAAGAATGTTAAGCATTTCTAGAATCACTTTTCGCATCTCCTTATCAGGATGCAGTTCTCGATCTCCATAGTAACATAATTTGTTGAGATCAAAATCATGCACCACTTTAACATCGACATCATAATTTTGCCCTTCATTTTTCAAAAAAAGAATTTCTTCCACCTGAAATTTGTTCCTTTCAAAAAGGTTAGTATTTTTTGTTTCAAAAGATTAAACCTGAATTTAAATATGGTATATATATCACCTTTTGAATCTCTTTGTTACGAGGAGAAAACTCTTCTTCTTTGTAACAGCTTTTGTTGAGATCACAATATTGCACTAGCTTCTCCTTCTCTTTTTTTTCCCTTTCATTTTTCAAACATTTCTTTTCTTCTTTTTGTAAGTTTCTTTCAATGAGATTACTCATTTTTGTGATCAAAACAAATAAACCTGCATATAAATAGTCTTCTTTTTTGTTTTACGAATGTAAACAATCACGTATGAGGAGTGGGTGATTGTTGACTACATTGGAAAAAGAAAGAGAAGCTACTTAATTACGTATGAAGAGTATATATAAAAATGACTCTTGGAATATAGTAAAACAACAGATTTATATACAATTTTAAATATTTAATTATTTTATATTTTGATATTTGATTATTTAAAGTGGAGGTTATAATGGGTATTTCTATATAAAAGTTACATCCAAATCCTAAAACGACACTCAATTTAAAACAAAAAAAAATAACTCTAAAACGACACTTAATTCTAAACGGAGGGAGTATAAAGCTCGACTAGTTGTTCTCCGACAGAAACAAATTGATGGCACAGATTACTCGAAATCATCTGTACTAGTTATTACACTCATAGAATCATCTAGTATAAAGGAAAGAGATATTTTGAGGCAAACAAACAAAGGCCGAGGATTATTTTTGGCAAGGAGCCAAGTCTTCAAAGCGGAAGCGGATGGAAGAACAAAGAGGTGATGAGGTCTTTAAGCTTTTGATGGGGATTGGTGAATCCATCACCATTTTCATAATACACATTGATCATTCTTACAATGTTGAGGGTCCGTACCAGAATTGGACGTGGCACACCTTTTATCGTCAAGAACTCCTCCATCATTATCTTACTAACCGCCAATTCTTGGGTAACACCATGTTGCTTCATATAACAGTTCACTCCATTAGCCACCTCTCCTCTCCTCATATCTTCCTCGAAGCCGGCGACGTCGTTTACAAGATGAAATATAAGACTCGAAGCTTCTAACATTTTGGGTTTGGATTTGAACCATTCATAACTTACTGATACATAAATAAATATAGGAGACATAACTTATAACTACCTTTCCAAATAATCAATAAGACTTTTAACTTCTGAGAAAGTTCCATATGCATCACATGTGTCATCCATAACTACCATAACTTGGGAAACTTTAAGGGCTATAATTCTCCCAAGGGAATAGCGTGGCTCAAACAAAGCCACCAAGACACCGAGAAAGGTCTCAAGAAGCCAGTCTCTAACGTAAGGTAGCTTATATGGAAGATCAGTGTTCTTCCACCATCTTCAACCACATAAACATTAAATAAAAAATGTTAAAAATCTTAGAATAGATTAAAGTACTATATAAAAGGCATATATAGGCGGTTTCACATATTATTACCAATTGATTTTAAATTGGAAGTTCATGAAATCTTATATGATACTAATTAACTATATATTGAGAGAGTTAAATTTTATACACTTTCTAGCAATGAGAGGTAATATTGAAAAATTTAGAGAAAAAAAATTATATATAATTCATAGATTTAGATAGTGAGATATATTTTTTTAGTATAATATTATCTTTAAAAAAATTATACAAACTAAGATAAAGTCAGAAAGAAAGAAAAACAATGGTGAATATGCACATATCAAAATGAGAAAATGGTAGAAGTAAGTCCCCAATCAATATTTGATGTATCAAAACAACTCATTTCATGAGATATAATCAAAAAATCATAAATAAAAAATTCGATTATCTACAAAATCTAAAGCTAAAAAGAGAGCTGTTAAACAAAAAAATTTCTCCTTTGATATATTATGTAGTTTGGAAGGAAAAAAAAAACTAAAAGCTATATTAGAGTTTTTTTAACTGTGTATTTAAAATTTTAAATTGAACTATTCGCTTTAAAGGCAGCTTCGAAATTCAAGAAACTTAAACTATTTTCAATTAGTTAATTGTATATAAAAATAAAAAATTTATCAAAAATTTTGGATATACCTGCGCGTAGCGTGGGTTCAAAATCTATACATATATGATTTTAAACATCCAATCATAATTAACTATCTTATTAATTATTATTTTTGATTTTTATTAATTTTTAATATTTAAAAACTTAGAAGAAAAGAAAAACAATATCTAGAAGCAAGAAAAATATTAAAATACTCATAAAAACAATATATGGAAGTAAAAGAATTATATGTAAACAAGTGAAATATAAATTATTTTAATTGGAATACATAAAATAATATATATCAGTCTCAACTTATTTTTAAAATATTCTATTTTATAATTTTATTCACATTTATCCACTTAGAATTTTCTGAATTTTAAAAAGGAAAAAAAGCCAGCTTATGTAAATAAGAGTCAAGAGAATTGTAAACTTTCCTTATTGAAATACATAAAAATAATCAATTATTGATTTTGAAACAATTATATAGTTTCCTATTAACAACAAAAATGAAATTAACACAATATTTAATTAGTTTAATTCTAAATTAATAGTCTCAACTATAGATAATCATTTTAAATTTAGAATAAAATGTATTATTTTAAAAATATAAAATAATCAACCACAAAAATAAAATTCAGTTAATAATAAATTAGAAAATTTTCTTAATTATAATTTAATAGTTTTAATTTAAAATAAATACATATTAAATTTAGAATGAAAGGTAGATTAAAAATAACAACTTTTATGACTAATAATAAAAAAGGGAAAATAACATTTTTAACCTCCAAAGTGGCAAATGCTAGCCTTTTAAACCTCTAAAGTATTGCACTAGCATTTTAAACCTCCAAACTATTTTCACTAACATTAAAAACCTCCAAAGTAAACCTCCAAAATAGCTTCCGGTTTGCACCTTCACAAATTTTAATGAAACCGTTAACTCCGGTAATAGAACCGTTAACTCCGGAAATAGAACCGTTAACGGAATAATAAACCGCTATGTTTTAATTTAAAACATATTATTTTTTTAATTAATTTGTTTTGTCTTTGATTTTTTTTAATTAATTTACAAGAAAAGAAAAAAATCAAAAAACCAAAATCCCCAAATCAATTTATGACGAAAATTAAAAATGGAAAAGAGAATGAGCAGAGAACGAATATTGTTCTAGCAGAAGAAATTATTGGTTTTCACTTCTGGAATTTGAAGGGGAAGAGCTCCAAATTCGAAGGTTCCTTCGAAGCCTAAATGGGGTAAGTTTCGTTATTTGTGGACCAATTTTGTTCTTCTTGTTCTCGATTGTGTTTCGTGATTGTGTATAAATTCTGGGTTTGGGATTTTGAGCATGAACTCGATACTTAGGGCTTTAATTTCTGGATTTGGGGTTGCTGTTTCTTTTTTCTTGTGTTTGATTTTCGGGTTAACAATTGATTTCTTCTTGTGTTTGATTCTCGGTTTCAATTTCACCCCAATTGATTTTGATTTTTTGTAAAATATATATTCTAACTACTGAGTTTAGAAAATTAGCACGAACACAATAATGATAGCTAAGGTTATAGTGATACACAACAACGTATTCCAACTGATTACATGTTACGGAGCTTACATGTTAAGTCTCTCCTTTTTACATAGCTTTTTGTTTTCTGCGTTTTTCATATCTTTGGTTAATCAGTTTTTGGCCTTTGGATATTTTTGTTTTGGCCTAATTTTCCCAAACGAAACATCTTCATACAACTGATCATAAAAGTCTCAATTTTCCCCATTTTATTTGTCCTCTTATGATTTAGTTGCAGTATCAACTTTTGTAGGTTTTTCTTGGGTCCATGAGTTTTTCATACTAAAATAAATATTTGGTTTTCAATCTGCTGGTGGGATATTCATGTGAATGTGGTCTCTTACTTGTTTTCAATCGTACTTGTTCTTGTTTCATACGCTTATGTGGTTGATATCTAAAATTAACATTGCAATTTGTGCTTATTCTACAGTGACGGAGCCACACTAAAACTCACAATCCACTTTGGTGGAATTATGAACAAAGCAGGAGAGGATTACTACTACAAGGGAGAATTGGGGTTTAAAAGCGTGAATTGGAAGATTACTGAGATCACATGGGAGAAGTTAGTAGACTTCAGTATCCATGATGCGAAGATTTATGCACCAATTAGGTTAATTTGGTTCAAAGAAGCAGGGAAGGAGATGAAGACCTTAGACTATGCGTGTGAGGGTTATGCAGAAGATATCTACAACCTATGCTCTGTAGGAGATAAAAAGGTGAGCTGGATATATTTCTGGAACATGATTGTCCAGAACACAGTGAGTCTCCTGCCACTTTTTATCTCCGCAGCCAACGTGAAAATCTTCAATGTGGTGGTGTGAGGATGAGACTGTTGGAAATGAACCAGAAAGAGAAGATGAAAAGTATGATGAAGATAATGATGAAGAAGTTGACAGACCTAAAGAAGATGAAGAACCTGAGCACTCTGAGGATGAAAGACATGAGTCTGACAAGGAGAATGTGTCTGTTGCAGGTGATGAGAATGTGGCTGGTGCAGGAGATGAGCCTCTGGCTGATGAGGGAGATGAGGTTGTTTTAGATGCTGGAGATGGTGGTAATGATGGTAGGTTTACAGAACTTTTTGAGGAAGGTTTGAAAGCAAAACTAGAGAAGGAAGCATATCAAAATTTTGAAGAACAAGAAGCAGCAGAAAGAGAAGCAGAAGAAAGTGAGGAAGAATGTGTGGTAGAGGAGGATCTTGATACACCATTAGAGTCAGATGAGGAGTGGGAACAATGGACTAATGAGAAAGGATCAAAAGGGAAGATGAAGGAAAAAAGGAAATCCAAG
>CM051376.1:17577217-17627217 GCA_028015245.1 Cardamine occulta | reverse complement strand
TTTCATGGAGATTTGGAAAAGGAGCCTTACATTTGGTTATTTCAGAAATTTAACAGTGGGTTAGAGTTTAAAGATCAGCTATTACGGTACTCATTGAAGACCCAATATGATGTGAAGATGGCAAAATCAGAAGCAAAGAGGATTGCTGTTATTTGTTGCGGTGAAAATTGTAAGTTTAAAGTATATTGTTCATATGAAGTGCCTATTAACAAGTGGATGGTGAAAGTTTGTTAGCAACACTACGGTAATGAGATTAAACTAAGAAGTCATAAACTTTAAGAGAAGAGAACGAGTGGAGGTGAGACTAATCTTTTTCCTTAACTCTTTGAATCTCCGGCAGTGTGACGAGAATCAGAGATTCAAGAGTCTTAGGATACAACCACTAATAACATGTTTCACAATCACTGGAACACACGGTTTTATACGAACTGTTCTACGATACTCTCAACAAGAACTTATTTTTAAGCAGAGAGATTGCTGGATTTTTCTTTATGACTTTGTGTGTAATCGTCGATATCTTAAAACAAAGAGAGGCTCTTGTTTATATAGAGGTTTTTGATCAACAACGATCAAAACAAAGTCAGCCCCAAATCAAGGAGAAGTGGGTGGCGTGAAGAAGCCACAATCTCCATCAACCTGATTTTCAGGGATCGTGAAACAACAGAGGAGACCAAGTCTGACATCTCTTGTTAATTCAACTTGACCCAACAGCCATTAAGGCCCATTTCTCATTCACACAAGTCGATTTAACTAAGCCCAATTAGCTTTGTTAAAAATCGGCCCAACACATTCTTGTGACATTATGAAAAGAAAAAACACCACTCATAGAATCATCTAGTATAAACGAAATAGATATTTGGAGGCAAACAAACAACTGTCAAGGATTGTTTTTGGAAAGGAGACAAGTCTTTAAAACGGAAGAGGATGGAAGAATAACGAGGTGATGAGGTCTTTGAGCTTTTCATGGGGATAGGTGAATCCATCACCCTCCTCGTAATAGAGATTGACCATTCGTATAATGTTGACACAATGTACTAGAATTGGACGTGGCACACCTTTTATCGTCAAGAACTCCTCCATCACTATCTTATAATTATCTCTAATAATCTTCTTAATTTCTCTAACCGGCAATTCTTTAGTAACACCGTGTTGCTTCATGTAACAGTTCACCCCATTTGCCACCTCTCCTCTCCTTATCTCTTCCTCGAAGCCCCCTATGTCATTTTCAAGACGAAATATAACACACAAAGCTTGTATGATTTTGGGTTTGGATTCGAACCACTCGTTTGTTTGATTCTCATCACAATCTTCCATTGCTATAAAGGTTATGATTGCCAAGAGTCTAATCCCTGACGAGGCAATCCCAACCTCAATGTAGTCATCAAACGTTGGAACGTGACCTGCTCGTGCCCATTTAGATATGTATATGTACGCTTTCCCAATGCTTTTAATCTGCACAATTCTCAACATAACACCCAAACATTGTTATTTATAGACATTGAGCAAAACTATTTAACCATAAAGTGGTTGGCGTACCTCTTCTACCGTGTATTGCACACTAGAGGATCTTCCTCGCGGCTTCATTTCTCTTTCAACATCTTCCATAGTTTCCAGTAAACATTGGATGATGATCTTTACATAGCTCGGTAGTTTATCAATAGCTCCAAGATCCCACCTAAGAATTTTCCCATGCATGTACTCGTTAAAAGCTTGACGTTATTACAAAACCATTAACTACATGCATAAATACATGATGCTACATATATATACTAACTACCTTTGCAAAGAATCAACGAGACTTCTAACTTCAGAGAAAGTTCCAAATGCATCACATGTATCATCCATAGCTGTAATTAGCATGCAAATTTTTGTGTTTATAATTCTCGCAAGTGAATAGCGTGGCTCGAGATAGAGAGCAATAACACCGACAAAGGTCTCGACAAGCCTGTCTCTGATGTAAGGTAGCTTATTTGGCAGATCAATGTCCTTCCACCATCTGCAACCACATAAGCATTAAATAGAAAATGTTAAGAATCTTGCATCTTAAATAAGATTAGTATAATATATAAAAAGCATATGTCAATCCACAAATTATCAATTGATATTTGAGCTGGAAGATCATTTTTGGTAAACAAAAACTAATAATATGTGTAGGCAACGCTAGGAAAATAAATATAACTAGGTCAACGTACTTGGTGAGAGTTTTTAGCTCTCTAACGTAATGGAGCTGGCAAAAGTTGAAGTTGAGCTTCGCAAACTTGAGCAACGTCTCATCATGATCTTCTTTTTCGTATAAAGAAATATATTCCCTGGCAGTTGCTATTTCCATATTAAGAAACCGAGGTTTGTACAATGCGTTAAGTATATGTCTTGAGATATGAAGAGCGGTCACTTCTTTGCCGGCCAAAGATTCCAAGTGATACCTTGCGAAACTCAGGGCTTCGTCCAATATATCTTCGGAGGGTTTTGCGAGATGTGCTGCTTCGTATAGCTGTATCATTCCCCTAACATCCCTGACTAGATGTTCCTTGAACTTCGCATCAACACCTTTGAATCTATCGAACACATCTAAATTGAAACCAAATACATATCTCATGTTATAAATATACATGCATTCAAAGATATGAACTAAGGAAACTGATATTTCTTACCACAAGAAATCTTGTGTCCATATAATCTGAAAACCTCAAAGATGATGGTCTAGGATCTCTTCCATTTCCTTCTCAAAGTGATGGGAAGTACCAAGACAGACAAGCAAGTGGATGAGACGTATTCTCTCTTTGTCAGTGTTGTGAGAGGACATTAGCATATTTCTCACTTTCGACATTAATGATTCAATCTCTGTTGCTAGTGCATCAAATTCCTACAAAACATCAGTGCTCAAGAATCATATTCTACAACAAAGACAGATTATGAAACTATTTATCGGAGTAGGTGTTTCTTTTGTCTCGGTACTTACGGAGTTTTCGGTTGGAACAGAGAGGATATGATCTCCCCAAAGAGTGGGAGCAGAATGAGGCAAGGGACGACTAGTCTCAACATCAACACTACTCTCACTAGTAGACTTTACACATAAGTTGTGTTTTGTCGATCGCCGAGAAAGAGTAATGTGTTTGTGAAGGAAATGCTTAGAAAAGAGCGATAGTTTGATCTTCAGAGGAAGACGAGGGAGAGTTTTAGGACCAAAACTCATTCTTGCAACATCCATTATTTTGCCACTCTAAAGAGAGATACATACGAGATTGTCTCTACTCTGTTTCTTTTCGTTATGTTTGATGTATTTTTCTAAAGCTTTCTCATCGCTACCTTTGTAGTACCCATCATCCGAGTACCTGTGTTAGTGGTGAAGTTGTATCATTTAATGAAGATTTAAAAATAAATTAGTTTTATCAGCTCATTGTTTCGTTCACATTTGCAAAGTGCAAACCTTATCTTACAATTTTTTAAGGGTATATTATGAATAGTTTTTTGTGTGCATTAGTGGAAATTTCCCGGGAATACAAAGAACCTCAAGCTTTGGTCAGATTTGTGATATTGATATTTGTTGAAAACAGGGCATTATTTCATGATTTATAACACAAACCTCTAACATACCACCTGAAACAAGACAAAGTAGTCTAATATACAAAGTCTATGTATACACTTAGTCCGAAACTAAAATAAATAAGACAACAAAGACAAATGATGAACCTTGAATATCCCAAGGCTCGAGCTTGTTGAGATCAACGTCACGAATAACATCGAGATCGATCTCTTTTTTCTTTTTCTTTTTTGATAAAAGGTTTTCTATTGAAATGCAATTGAAAATACAAAGCTATGACTTGTTTAGTCATACAGTTTGGATGAGTAGTTGTACAGAGAGACTAATTTAAGCATACACTTTAGCTATTTCAGAAGAGATAACATAAGTTAAAAGAGGGAGATAAAGGGCAATCTCAATAGTGAACTCTAACTAGTATTACCACGACCGCCTCGACTTCCACGACCGCGCCTTCCACGGCCACTTATCGTAATCCATTGCATTTTTTGGACTTTCTCGTGCAGTCCTCTGAGATGCAGACATGTCCACATCTTGGGAGGTCTCAAATGGCTCATTTTGGTCCAACAATGCAAAAGGGTTATTTCCTTGTGGTCTCGCCTAATTCTCTTCTCGTTCCTCATTCCTGCACACAGATTTATTGAATACCGTACAAAACTATCTAATATTGAATAACACTTACATTTAATAGAATTAACAAATTAACAAATTGAAAAATTGAAAAATTGAAAAATTGAAAAACAGTAGAATTTAATGTATTTTGAAAGAATGATAGCAAATACTTAATTCAATAACACATGAATTTTAAAAAATTTATGAATTGTCTAATTGAATAACACTATAATTTAAATTGAGTAGAATTCTATTATATTCGTTGATTGACTACCCCCACCTAAAGTTAGAGGGGTGCAATCCCCTTTACATAGGTCCGTGTTTGAATAACAACTGCAACTCACTGGTAAATCAGGACTGGGCTTTTCAAATGTCTACACAACGAGCTTTGGTCATCGTAACATTTATCTCTCCTCTGATTCTATTGTCTATTATGTCTATACAATAGCGAATCACATAATCTCATTTCTGCGAGTAAATCAACCATGCCAGACTAGTGAGCTTCTCGAATTATGGTTTTCTATGATACCCACAATTTCAATTCTTCTCCTTCATGCGAATGGGTTCTTCAGCTCTTAAGCCTTTCCTTTCTCTTCCTCAATGAGTGGGCTCTCCATTTTAAACCTCTCTTTGGTGGTTGTGTTGCTATTAACTATTGTGGACACTTTGTAACAAGCATGTGGGCTTGTAAAGTTAAATTGTAAATGGAAAGTAGCTGACGATATATCACCATAAGCCATCGATATAAGAACTTAAATTGAATTGACGAACAACCAATAGCAATATTACTCTTTTAGTAGTCTTGAATAAAAATCTAAAGTTTTTCGCTATTGTAATTAGGAACTTAAAGAATAAAATTTAGTCGGCTGATAATTAAATATATCAAAACTTTTGAAGATAAAATTAAGGATAAGAAAAATGTTTGTAAAGTTAACTAAAGCTGAAATATCCACATAGTAGGGTCCCTTAGAGATTCGGGCGGCATATTGGAATCGTCTCTCCTGCCCCCACACGGAGTGTACTAGTAATCTATGACACCAATGCAATTACGATTATTGTGAATATATGATACAAATCTTGTATTCTAATTTTTATAATCACGGACTTTTTCTTCTCATCACTTACCGAAAACTCAGGGTCTAGGAATTTGTTTACACTGAGAAAACAGTTGATTTCACGCACTTTGATCATGATCTAACTATCCGAAAGTAAATTTGCAAACCTTATAGAAAACAAGAAGTAAATTTACAGATTTCACGAAAACAAGAAACTAAACACACGTGCTAATAAAAAAGCATACTCTTGACTGCAACAATCGTTATTAACACTGATTATAACACTACCAAACAATACTCCGGAAGACCTCAGTTAATAAAAGTCATTTCACGCAACTCGATCATGTTCTGTCCGAAAGTGAACACATGTGCAAATAAAAAATGTTCATACTCGTGACTGCAACAGTTATTATCGAGACTGATTGTATGTCTTTTTCTAATCTAAGCTTTTAACCGGAAACTCATGGTAATTAAGTAGAAAATGGAAAAAATTTCCTTTTATTTATTTATTTTAAAATTTTTCCTTTTAAGGCGGCCATATGTGAAATATGTGTTTCTCTAATGGTTTTTCTTAATCTAAAAAAAAAACGTGATCTATTTCCTTGGATTGGTTTTTCCTTAAGCATGTATATATGAATTTTCTCACATGTACCATTCGAAATCATTTGGCAGACTCGCAGCCTAGAAATATATATATGAAAATTTGATTCCATCACATTGGCATGTATGAGGAGATCTTCATCGCTAGAAGATTACAAATTAAACCCAAGAAAAAAATTTCCGGTCACAAAAAATTTTATTATACTTCACTGAATAAATAATCAATCTGTAAAATCAAAACCTTAAATGGTTTGGTGACATAAAAAACACTCAAATGTTTAAGCAATTACAGTATATGATCAATATAATATCAATAAGAATCCCATATGGACTGAAGTTGCTGCATTTCAAGAAACTCACCCCGGTCGTACTGACCAAAAAATCTTCCATATAACTCTTCGTAATCATTCACTTCCAAATCCTGCATCCACCCCATTCTCGGCGAGTCCAATGGAAACTCATTAATCGCCTGAATCTGATCCGGAGACAATCCGACCCGAGAAAGTCTCTGGCCCGACCCTAAATCTGGTTCAGTAGACGACCCACCCGGTTTAAATATCAGTGCTGCCTCTTGAGCAGCCGCTTGAACGTGCTCGGGACTTGAGCTTTCCGGCCGAGGAAAACTATCCGTGAGCTCCGGGAAGTTGAGATGAGTCCCACGTCCTCGGAAGTGAAGAGCCGCAACGTCGTAGGCCGCTGCGGCCATCTCAGCCGTCTCGTAGCTCCCAAGCCATATCCGGGTTTTCTTACCAGGCTCTCGAATCTCTGAGACCCATTTGCCCCATTTCCTCCGGCGAACGCCTCTGTAAGACACTTGGTCAACGGAGAAGCGTTGTTCATGTTGGCCAACATAATTAGTTTCCATGTAATAATTAATACAAGGTTCTTTAGTAGTAGTACTATAATGTGTGTGTATTGAAATGTGTTAATTAGTTAGAAGACAGAGTTGTAGAGTCCGTGCTCAAGTGGAATTGTATATATAGAGAAATAAAGAAAGACAAAAGTCAACAAATGATGGAATAGGATTTGTGGGAGGCTTGTTTGGTTTCAGGTGAAGTGAGTTTCCCACGTAGTTACGTGTGGAGTGGAGGATATGCTGTCATGCATGCATGGGTCTGTACTCGTTCATGAATTGATGGTTATTGCATAATTAGCAGCCTGTCTTTTACGTGTGTAAATAGTGTGTATTTTGAAGAAAACCCTGATTTCAAATTATTTTCTTCTTGAAGAAATTTTTGAATATTTATATGATTTGAGTCCCTAACTTTTTAAAAATATTTTGACACGTTAATATGTTAATAAATTAATGTGTTCAAATTTTCCAAAATAGTTTGCTATATATAGCCTTGACATAAAGATTTAATTATGGAAAAAATTAAAAAAATGTTTTCTAAAAATCTATATTTCCATCGTAGGCCATTTCATTTTACTGTCGTAAAAGAAATTGTTTCAGTTTTGTATTCTTCCCTAGGAGCTAATGGTTAGTTTAGATAGCTTAGGTTGTAATTGTTCTTTCCATTTCATTATTTAAAATCTTAACACTAAACCAAACAAAAATTAATATCTTTGCCGACATATATGATTATTGATTTATTGTCTTTTAAGACAATGTATATTGTGTTTTGTGGGAATTTGTAAGACCAAATGAAAAGTAAAGTTATCATTTTTTCACATGTGTTGGTTAGAATGTCAGGTTCTCGAATCTAGATGATTCCATGAAATTATAATTAATAAACTAATTATGAACCTAACTCCATATCTGCACATGTCTCAAGAAGATGTAGAAAAACGCATGTCTCGACAGAAAATGTGATGATAACATTAAGTTTAAAAATATTAAATATGTATTGTTCATGATAACGAAGGTACGGAGAAACTCATCTAAAAATTAAACGAAATTAAAACCAAAAAAAAAAAAAAAAAAAAAAATTAAACGAAAATATGATTTAATGAAATATTAATACTAAAACCAGACCAGAAGTAGATGCTCTGTCATCCAAATAGGATTCATTGATTTCATAGTAAAACCTCGTGTGTTGAATTCCCACCAAAAAGAAAAGAAATGGTTACGTGACGTGGCTGCATAATGGTCACCACCGCCACTAACTACCACACCGTATCATAATCCGTACGGACCATCCGGTGGTCAAAAAGGTCTCCAGTCTCAATCTCTCACCGCCCATTACATATCTAATATTATTGCTTCTTTACAAGTTTCTATTCTTGAAGGACCTACTACATGTTGATTCACCAAGTATAAACAAAATATTGCTTTCCATTATATATTCTCGGCGGACCCTACATATGAACTCAAAATATTGTTTTCTATTTTATGTATTTTAGATAAGCCATTGCATATTCGATCACTAACTTTTAAAATCGAAGTTAGAGACCATGGCCAATTACTTTTGATCAAAGTCGGGTAGTAGTGTACTGGAACCTAAAGCAAAAAAAAGTTCCGTTAATAGAGATAATTTGGAGAGCAAAATGTGTATCCTGCGGACCAAATATTGTGGGCTATTAAAACCCGTCTATGGAATGAAACCTGTTATATCCGTGAATGCTAAATAGAAAGACTTGGAGAACAAGACGTGAATCTCGATATTATTCTTAGCATATTTCTATATTATCAATGTTTCCTTTATGTCTTAGATAAGGATTAGGAAGATTTACATTATTTGGTGTTAGCAATATGTTAATGCTAATCACTATATATATGTGTCTAATGGTTTTGTATTAAAACAACAACTCAATAATATATTTCATTCTATAATATTTAACATGGTATCAGAGTATTCGATCCAATCCTAATGGATTAATGTTAAAATTCTGCATTAACAGTCTTGTGATCAGAAGATATTATGGAGACGGTGACCATCGAAGAAGACGACGTTGATAATGAAGATGTCTTCATTGGGTTAAAGAGGCTTTGAGAAGAAAAAAAAAAATTTACGTTGGTTTTTTTTTTTTATTATTGAGTTTAGTTTCACGTTTTATGGGTTCTACTTTTATAAAGTATTATTTTAAGATTTAATTTGGTTTCCTGCAAGAGTTAGTTATGGGAGATTCTTATGACGTGATCATGGTTAAATTATCAATTATGATATTATAGGAACCATTTATTTACAAAGAGATTTCTACAAAAATATTATCTTATTAATTTATCGAATTATATCATTAATACACTGGACCGACGCGGGACAAGAGAATTTTATTATTTTATTATCTTATCGATTTATCAAATTATGATCATTATTACACTGGACTGAAGTGGAACCGGAGAATTTTATTATTTTATAGTTTTTATTAATTTATGGAATATTAATTTATAGAGGTGAAAGTAGAACTTAAATCCAAAAAAACAACATTTGTTTGTTTGGGAACTTAATAGTCTCCAAACTAAATTTTCTGAAAGTACTTTGCCAAATAAATTGATTATTTAATAAGTAGCACTTAAATCCATAAGAAACTAAAACATTAGCATGATTTACATTTACTCCTCGAAACTCACACTCACTAAATCACTCTAGTTCGTCCTCTGATTCAAACTCAATGTGGAAGGGATAATCACCATCTTCATCAATTAGTTCATCTTCTTGATCCAGTTCCACAACTACTCCTCCACATTTTCATTATCACCATCTAAGAGCACGTCAGCATTCTCCTCTTTGATCCTCTTTCTCTTGCTGAACATCTTCGAATTACATTGAATATATACTAGACTGTTCATCTGATCAACTTCTAGTTTATTCCTCTCACTCGTGTGAATCTACAACATAAGGGAATATAAATCTTAGAGTTAATATTTACCAAATTCAGAAGAAAATTTAAAGTTGATACACAAAAGCACAAACCTCTTTAAAAGTACTCCATTTTCGTTGACAACCAGATGAACTAGAAGTTAAACATAGAATCTTCATTGCTAGTTTTCCCAAATTAGACACAGTGAATCCGTATGTTGACCACCAATTCCCTACATAGTCGAATTGCAACATAAGTGATAGTTTTACAAACTTGGAAGTTATCAAAAGGCAAAGAAAAAAACCTGGTTCAAATTTGTTGGTGTTCTCTTCACATCCTCTCAAAGCATAAGGTGTTCCTAAATATTCAAGCTTCTCCTCATAAATTTTAAACTGGTTGACAACTTCATCTTGATTTTCTCATCCAGCTGAATGGTTGGTTCGTTACAGAAATAGAACGGGTTCAACAAGTAGGCGGTCAAATGCAACGGAGAATCCAATCTACCTTTAATCTTCTCATCAATGATCTCAAAGATAGGTTGATAGTACTTTTCCAAGTTATTAGTAGCAGCTTTGATTCATCTTTTGGCTTCAACTAATTCTCCATAAACAAACCCCATTGAAGGCTTTTTCTCTCCATCGGCCATCCTAAGAACTTTAACCAAAGGCTCCAAAACCTTCACAACCCGTGAGAGCCCATTCCAAAACGCAGGACTCAAAAAGGTATAGTATGCACTTTGACCCTTTACATAATTTGAATCCTTGCAGCTCTCCCACTCATCACTAACAAACATACACCTCAGTTTTTGTTTCTTCTCCAATAAGCTTTGCAAGGTCAAGAAGGTTGTAGTAAACCTTGTAACTCCTGGTCTCACAATATCCCTTTCCTTAATATGAGATCTCATCCAAGCTAAGATTTCCTCATGACCATATATAAACTTAGTCACAGCCTTAGCTTTCTCAATGTATTTTGAAATCTTTGGCAACTTCGCAATGTCTTCAAGCATCAAATTAACTGTCTGAGCAGCGCATACTGACCAAAATATACTTGATCGGTCTCTTCTCCTTTAACATCTTTGCTGCTGCTAAGTTGTTCTCTGCACTATCGGTTATGACCTGAACAACATTCCCAGCACCAACATCTTCTATACATTTATCTACATACTCAAAGACTAATGCACCAGTTTGAGATTCTTTTGAAACATCTTTCGAATAAACAAAACATGTCCCTCTTCAAGGGGAAATTAAAACAATCAGCATTGTATATATCTGAACATCGAAGAGATCAAAACACAATTTAACAATAAGGCAGATTTTTGGAATGCCCCTAGTTATTGCATTGGTATATTTTATATTGAGTGGAAACTAAGAATCAATTCATAAGGCTATAGAAAAGTTCCAAAAAAAAAAAAGAGAGATATACAAGCGTTTAGGAAGATTCAGACCCTACACCCATCATGGAATTAAAAGAGAGCTTGAACTTAAACATATCTTGACAGTTTCTATATTTCATATAACATCATCGTAATAGAGACTATAAGGAATCAATTCTCGAACATTTTAACATAGAGAAGAGATGTGCATACACACATAATCAAGATTCCAGTAAGAATGGAATAAAAAATCGAAATGATGAAGTACAACAACAATAGCATCCCAAAAATATACTCCCGTCTCCGTTCCAAATTATAAGAGTTTTTAGCCAAAATTTGTTGTTTTATTTTATAAGGATGTTTTTAAATATCTATGCAGTTTTTCAATAAATTTTAATCTAATATAATTAAAAAATATATTTTTTATTGTTTTTTTATGTTTTCAAAACCTCTTTAATAATAGTGTTTTTAGCCAAAAAGCTCTTATAAATTAGATAGGAGGGAGTAAATATTTTGAAGACTCGTGACAGTAATACCTCATTAATTGTCTATGCTTTTGAAATCAAAGTCCATGTTTGGATTCGAGAAAGGGATTTAAAAGGTACCTTTTTAGGGTTCAACAAGTAATCGTAGAGGGTCTTCTCTTCCCACATGACGGCCATATTTTTATTAGCAGCAGAGTAAGAGTAACCAGGTGTTGTCCCAGATTGCCTTCCGAACAAACCGTTCAAGTTCGGTCCTGTATGCAATTCAAACATAGATTGGTCGAATCTTACGTAAACGATGGTGAAATGAAGATAGATGAAGATCAGATCTGAGACAGAACCGATCATGACGTACCTTGCTTGTGACCGGCACCTTTGTCGACGGTATGGCATTGTGCGCATTTGGTTCTGAAGATCTTTTCTCCAGCCTTGGGGTTTCCGGGAGGTGCTTGGTCGAACGACGCCATTCTCGATATTTGTAGTTTGTTGTTCTAATGAAACAGGAGATATCGAAACGCAAACTAGGTTGCGGTTTGGTCGTACACGTAACGTACCACATCCCTACAGAAGTTTCTCATATGTTTACGTGTCATCTTCGTAATGGTTGATTTAAGTCGGTTATGTATATTTTTTTTCCTTGTTGGGCTCCACTGGTCAATATTTAGGAAAGCAAAAAGGCTCATAATTTAACAGTATGTGCTGCTAAAAATAATAAAAAAGTTAATCTATGTTTTCGACTTTTAAAGAAGTTGATTTTTTTTTTTTTGAAAATTAAAGAAGTTGATTTTAGTATCCAACTTTAAGAAGTCGGAGAAAATAGTTTCAATTGGAGAAAAAAAAAAACTTTCACAAGTGGGAAAAAACAGTTCCAATTGTTTATTTAACAAAGCAAAATTGATTTTTAACTACACAAACTATACAGCACAGAATATCATAAGTTATGTGCACAATTATACCAAATAATATGACATACATGGAATATTATAAATTATGTGCACAACACTAAAATTATTTTTTACTATTTTAATTTAAAATTCATAATATCCAGATCCGTTTTTATATAACTAAAATATATTTATAATATTTTGTATATATTATATAATGAATAAAATAATTGGTCAAAATATCAACAAAAATAAAATTTATTTTAAAGTTATACATAAGTTGATACAGAGTTCCAATTGTTCATTTAACAGAAGTTGATATAGACTAATTTCAACTTTTATCAAAAAATAATAATAATAATCCAAAGTTAGCATTGATTTTGGTGAAATTTGCACATGTTTGGTCGACGTTTATAGTCTGTAAGGTTTTATTGGTTTTCACAGTTATAAAACACAGAAGAATTACGAACACGAGAGAAATTACTTTCTTTTTTTTGCCCAAATCAAATCATAGACATATATCGATAGACGGTGCAACTATAATAGAAAATAACATATATTGATTAGAATTATTTATCGTCGACATGGCAAAAGAAAAAACAATAATCTATCGTCGACATTTGAGATAAGGGAGACAGAGACATGTTACAGTACAAAGTACCGTGTGACCGTGTCTCCCACCGCCGGTCAAAGGGATCCCTTTCACGCACGTGCCATCCAAAAACCAGAAATAATTATAATCTTAATGATTTAATAATAATATACGATAATAGAGATAAATGACAAATCCTATCAAGTATTCTTCTACTACCACAAATGATGCTGATATCATAGTTGCTTATATTGTTGTAGATTCTACTAAATTCTTACCCGGGTTTGAGGAGAATGTTAACCCCATTCCATATATGAGAAGAACACCAAGAATAAAGTCCATGTTTGATTTTAACTACTTGGATTTATAAGAAAGCTAATTCAAGATTCTAACATTAGTTGAGTCTTAATTTTCAAATTCACAAACAAGCATTAGACAAATAGAAAATAAGAGACTGAACCTATATGATGAACTTAGCAAGCTTACAAGGTGAATGTCATCATTATCCCCTATGCAGAAATCTTAGATGAAATGCAACTAGACTCAATCCTAAAATGCTAATGCAACTACATGGACACTCTGTTTTTGTGAAATAGTTTTCGAAATTTTTTTAAATTTTTATGGTTTTCAGATGCACATAGATGATGCGAAATTTGAATAAAGAAACAGAAAACAATGTCAAATACATCCTGAACCCTCCCCCAAACTTAAATTACACAGTCCCTTGTGTAATAAAAATTTAGAAAAGATTCCAGGATAGAAAACATGAGTAAACTAAATGCAATGGTATATACAATGATGGGTTTGGAACTGGTACCTCAGTAGTTGGAAAAGTAGGAGTCAATTGACTCCTCTATGCTCGCGCGTGAGTATTCCTGGTGGGGGGGTCGTGTCGCATGCTCGAGCCTGCTCTGTTCGACCCCGCTGCATGTCTCTTGCGTTGCCATGGTTCGAAAGAGGAAGTTCTGGAGGGCTCGAGTCGTGTGTTACGCTTGGAGCTTGTGTTCATAGAACCACTCTTCTGCAAAGCGTTTGTTTGTTATGGTTCATCATTTCTTTGAGAGCGGCGCCTACCCTTGCCTTGAATCTAGTTTAGCTGTTCCTTCATCTCCTTCCACCCATCTGACATATCTTTCACAGTACCTTTCAATGCCGTTCATAGCCTTACTCCATGTTTGATGATTGAAATGTCTCACCATATCCACACTGGTTGCTTGGAGCATAGTTTTGATCTGGTTGATCCACTCTTGAGGTAAACGGTTCATTAGTGTGAAAGCTTGTGGAAAACTAAGCATGATATCGTTCTTGTTCTTCCCTCATGAACTGCAACATAGATTCCATGTAAGACATCGTCTTTCTCCCATGTAGGACTCGATGAATCTGACCGAGCTGAGGTTGACCGAGTGGAATGAAAGGCAGGAAGTGAACTCGGTGTGATGAACTCAGTGGACTAGGTCGAGTGGAATGACTCGATGTGAGACCAAGCTGATAGCAGAGAGTGAACTCGGACTGAAGAACTCGGTTGAAATGGTCGAGTTGGTTGACTCGGGTTGGTGTACTTGGTGTAGCAGATCGAGTTGGCTGACTCGAGGTGCTGACCGAGTTGAGTAAGCCAAGTGGATGAGAAACACAAGTAGAACTCGATGTAACACGCCGAGCTGATGCACTCGGGCAGGTTGATCGAGTGGTACCTCAAACAATGAAAACCCAGAAAGTTAAAAACTGAAATTAAATGAAAACGAACTTGATCTCAAGAAATCTGAAATCCTAAATGTAGTAAACAAACACCCAATTGGCAACGGTGCCAAATTGATAGTAGTGTTTTTACTCAGAGACTAATTCTGTGGGTAAGGGAAATCTAGCAATAGGAACTTGTCCTACTGAATGTAAATCCCCTGTCAGTTATGCAATCCCCAAGTAAAAATAATACAACTTACTATGTGTGTGTATGCAGAAGGATGTATCAATTCCCTAGCATTGTCATTGTAATACTAAGGTGTCAATCCAAATGGGTGTGATGTTAGCAATCAAGATATGATCAAATACAACTAAGTCAAGCCAGATAGAAAGGAAATGTTTATCTAACAACCTAAAAACAAAATGCAGTAAGATGAGTGCTTGACTCGGGTCCTAGACCGAGTTAAGTGACCGAGTCAATGCAGAAAAATGACAAAAAGGTGCACTCGACCACTCTGAACGAGTCAATGAGATCGAGTGGAGCCTGAAAATGACAAACAACTATGCACTCGGGTTCAAGACCGAGTTGAGAGACCGAGTCAAAAGAGATGAAAGGCAAAGTGCAATTAAACAATTAAACAGCTGTAAAACAAGATGATAAAGCAATAGAAAGTCAATAGGGATCTAAGGATAGGGTAATCGATCAATAGCAGCTTATGATCATCACTGGTGTTCAACAAACATCAACCACAAAGGCTATTCTCTAGACAGCAAATATCTAAAACAGTTTAGTCCACTCTCATGGTAAGAAACCTCAAATCTCATCACTGACATACCAACTTTTGCTTGAGCCACCATGATGAGATAAGCACAAAGCACTTATTTACTGAAGCCTAAAAGCACCCTAAACATATAATCTCTTAGGCTAAGATGTGCTAATCTCCGGAAAAAGTTGATTCTGATGATTCCATCACACTCTCATGTGGAAATCATCTCAGATCTTGTTCCAGTTGATCAGAAAGCAATAAGCTTTAAGCACACTCACCCAGAAGAGAAATTCAACAATCAAGCAATCTTAAACACCAGATCCGATCATAAGCAAGCTACTAACCTATCCCATCCTCAGAAACCCTAAATCACTACTCAAGAACACAAATCATCATCAAGAATATGAACCCAGAAAAATCAAACATTTTAGAATTCATTGAAAATAGTTTAGAAAGATAGATTAAGATGAGAATAGTAAGACTGCAAAGAGTTAAAGCAAACTAAGTACTAGATTAAGAGAGATCTGAATTACAAAATGAAGAACACCAAGAACAAGGTTTGGAGGCAGAGAAAAACCCTAAAAATAAAAGACATCTCCTCTGGATAATACTTAACAGTGGTATTTATAGTAAAATACAGAAACTCCTAAAACGAAAAAAAAGACAAAAGAAGTGGCTGAGTCTTCGCGGGTGGTGCAGCTCGAGTTGGGAGATCGAGTGTGTTGGACATCTAGCACTTGGGTGGTGTTGAGTTGAGATGGGTAGATGTTGTTGAGTGGTGACACGAGTGGTACGTCGAGTGCAATATTGAGTGGGCACGGCGAGTGCAGCATCGAGTGGGTACGTGGTGGAGCTGAGGTCGAGTTGGGGATGCGATGTCGAGTGCGGACTCGAGTGGAGGTGGGCTCGAGCAGAGAGTGTCGCACGGCAGGGCTCGAGTGGGGACTCGAGTTGTGCTCGAGTGGCGTGGCGAGTATGGGCTTGAGTGGCGTGGCGTGCATGGGCTCGAGTGGCGTGGCGAGCACGGGCTCGAGTGGCGTGGCGAGCACGGGCTCGAGTAGCGTGGCGAGTACGGGCTCGAGCTGTCCTAGCATCCATGCTCCAAGTTATACTTGTTTTAGCTCTAAAAATGCAATATGTATGCAAATCTAATGCAAATGCTCCTATGTATGCAAAATGGACAAAAAAGACTTTAAATGGTATAGATAAGGGGTGAATCTTTTCTAAAATGGACTCAAATATATGTTTAAAACGTGTAAAATATGGAGACATCAACTTCGTAGGTGAGGGGATTGATTTGCATAACTTTGAGGTCAAGGTTAATCTTGTAAAAAAAAAAAAGGTCGATGGTTTTTTTGCACAAAACCCAAATTTTATCTTAGGTCCCCTATCCATTTTCAAGAACTTGCTCCACGACACCATTTCGACGTTAATCTTAGTCGTAATCCATATCTCAAGCTCAGATTCATAGTGGAGCTGAAATAAAGCCACAAGCTTCTCTTCTTTAACACAAGAAAAAGTCCAATTTTCAAAGTCATCATCATTTACTTCAACTGCTGGCAGAGGTAGAAGCGGCCCAAATCTCTCTCTCGTAAAATCAAAGCAGATTATTTGATTTCTTTAACCTTCTGAACTCCTCTTTGTAGCACACCAGTAAGTATTTCCCTTCAAAGAAACGCCGGGACAAAAACAATATATACGCCAATGTGGAGTGACATCAAAAGTTGTCCATAAACCAGAGTCAAAATCGTAGATTTCATACCAAAAAAATTGCTCTTCGGGTGCATTAAAGAAATAATCTATAAACCTCAACAATTTAATGCTACAATGAGATTCCTTATCCTCGTATCCGAGAGCATAATTGAACCTGCATATCCGTCTATAATGTGAGAATATCTGAGTTTGATCCACACTGTTTGGCCCCAATACGGATTCCAAACCACAATCCCAGTAACGTCTCTCAGGGTGAATAACAATAAACCCTCAAAGTGTCGGACTCGAGTTATACTGACTTCATCGTAAAGGAAACTAAGTTGACCTACTCGCTCCAAAGATGGATAAACATTGTGGACGACGATGCAACTAAGTTGACCTTTAAGCTCAATAGATGGATCATCGTTGTCGACAACGATGCTCATTAAATAAAGCTTGTGATTCCTTATTGCGATCATCATAGTCTCACCTTCTCTTGTTATTCTTTTACGGAAGCTCTCACTTTTGGATAGATTGTTCCAAGTTTTGCAAGTTGATCTCACTGCTTTCATAGATTTCAAAGGAACCCTAGAAATAATCTCCTCTATCAAATCCCTTGGAAGATTAGAGATCATCGTCGTCATTGTTTCAAATCGCAACAAGGTTTTTTTTCTTTCTCTTTCCTCTGATTTCTTGCGGCTAAGGGAAAGGAACATATAAGCACAGCAACTGAACTTGAAAGATACATAAAAACCCTAAATGATCTGGGCCAATAGTGGGCTTTCAGAATCTAGTTGGGCTTTTAATGATGTTACAATATACATGAAAACGTAAACACAAGGATTCTTCATGTTTCGATGTAATTGAATCTTTGGAAGATCTGCGAAAGACTATACTTTGATGAGCTACGCTTGTTGGGTTTTGTTCGTGATTTTTATACTTAAAATGTGTATGTCAATGGCTTTTGAGAGCAACATGATACTGTTGGGACCATTGTGAATTTCCTCTAAATGATTTATCTCGGGTAAATGAGTAGAATTATGGTTACAATATAAATGATGGACTAGAGATCCAAAAAGTATCAATCTAAGCCTTCCTACAAAATCAAAAGAGGCTTAAGCTACAACACATCATTGATGAATTTTTCTGTGAGTTCTTTTGGAAGTCCCATGACTGTATCCACACCTCCCACCACGGAATCGATAAAAGGCGAAATGAGAGGATGCTCCAGCGTTAAACCTCCAGCAACCTTGAAAGTTATCGCGTCATCAATAAGATCATCGATGACTTGTTCAGGTATCTCATGAAAATAAACCTCTGCTTTGTCCCATCCTCCTCTTCTAACTCCAGTTTTTAAGTTACTTACAATAACAGATCCCACCACGCCTCCGTGTGACCCGGAATAGCCTTTGATAAACTCGCGAGCTTCTTCTTTACTATTTGGTTTTTCTCTGATCACACCTTTGTACACAACAACAGTATCTGCAGTAAGCAATAGAGTTGGTTGAGGATCATTTACAAACTGACTTTCACCTCCTAGTTTCGATATAATCTCATTCGTTTTCGCTTCAGCAATAGCCACAACCAAATCTTCAGGCTTCTCTTTCCTAATAGCTTTCTCATCAATGTCAGCAGTCACAATAGTGAAATCATATCCCATTTCAGTTAGAATCCGCTTTCTCGCCATCGACTGAGAGCCTAGAATCAGCTTAAATCCTCTCTCCATCGCCTTTGTCGCCGCCATTTTAGAGTTGTGCTCTAAGTGGAAAGAGTGAAGAAGAAACATTAACAAACAAAAAGCAGAGCGAACAAACAATTTTTCCATCTTGACTCTTCAAAATTTTGCTTAGCCTACATTATTCAACAACAATATGTTACATAAAACACCTAATATATAATTTCATTGCCATCATAATTAGAATGCTAATTAATCAATACATTACTTAATGGTAATTTTGTTTCTCCTATTAGCTATTAAACCAAACTGTGGACATAGTGGACAAATTTTATCTCCATAGTTACTCATGATGGTTTTAAGAGAAAGATTATGAGATAAATTAATCATAAACGTTAATTCTATACAGATTAACAATTAAGTATGACTTAAAGCACTTCAGCAAATTCTGATTAAACATAAAATTTAGATTCATTCATCTCATCGACGTTACCCTATGACAAGTAAAAAAAAAAACTCTAAATATTCAAATTTTGAGGAAAAAAAAAGCGAAAAATATTAAAAAAAATGAATTTATGATGAAGAATTCAACGAAATCAATCTGTGACGCGTCAATGGACAATGAAATTTCACATTTGACAGATGAAAATAATCAGAGAAATAAACAATCAACATCAGAATTGACGATGCAAACTATAAATCAATGATCGACTAAAAAGCACAGAAACAAAACTCAAAGAAGAGAATTAGGGTTCTGAGAAGAGGTAAACGTACAATTTCGATTGGAGATGAGGCAATGAAGGTGGAAGGAGAGCTGGAGATACTGCGAGAGAAACGTATGGCTGTAATTTTTGCCCCATTAAAGATGGCTTTTTTTACCTTTACTTTTTCCAAAATCTCACCTAGGTTAATTATTTATTTATTTATGGTATCTACATTTTCTATTAAAAAAATCTTATCTTATATAATAATTTGATAAGATACGAATTATAGTTAATTGGGCCTATGATTAGTCTTATTATTATGTTATCGGTTAAGCCCATTGGTTTCTTAGATTGCTTGTATTTAGTCTCGCTTTCCCTTCTAAACGAATCATCACAAAGTTGATCAATCAAAGCAGAGAGTGGCTTCTCTAATCAGCCTAAATCTTCTCCCCCTTTCTTCATCTTCAACCCCTAATTTCTTCTATTTCTCATCTCTTTCTGTTAATTCAAGTTTATCACAATCTCAATAAATGGCATTTACCTTTATTCACGTAAAATTGCATTTATTCACTGTGATAATTAGTTTTTTTTTTCAATTCGTGTTTGTTTTTTTAGAGAAAAGTAATATTTTTCGTCCGATGAAAAGTAGTTTTACTCTTAAAATATTAGAATATATTTTATAAGATTTTTATGATTAAGAAAATTAAATATATTTATTCAATTAATACGAAAGAGAATTATACAATTATACTCTCTCGACCTAATTCTCTTTACTATTTTTATGATAGTTAATGTAATTTTCTACAAATTAAATACTATTATTTGAAATGTATATACACTTCTCAACTAACAAAGAAGATGTTTATGTTAATGTCATACATACCTAAATCAATTACTAACGGAGTCCAATAACAAGTTCATTGATCACATGTCTTATATAATATAGTAAGGTTTTTCCAAGTAGAGCTACAAGACGCTGACAATATGTTTCTTAAAATTTTAACACTTGTCTTTTCATTTTTCTTTCTCCAATTTCTTTTTAAATTTAATGATTTTTTTCTCTAATAAAAATCACACATTAAATTAAAAAAACAAATATAGCTTTATCAATTTTAATTTTTCTTTGAACTCTGTAACATATTTAGATATTTCTTTATATATTTTTCTCTTATATAAATAAATAATTCACATCACACATATATATATATATATATATATATATATATAAAGGGCTAGATATAGTCAATTATAGTTGATATAAGTGGTAATCATTTTTTCATAGTCAATTATAGTAGTTTGAAAATTTTCACCATCCTACTATAAAATCTTCTCATTCAAAGATATTGAAAAAATCAAAGATAAATTAGTCCACCATTTCACTATTGAATATTTTAAAATGATATTCCACATATAAAATGATAGCTAATTTGTATTTAGTTATCTTAATTATATTTTATCTAAAAATAATTAGAAAAAATTTCTAATAAAATTACCACTAAAATTATAGTTCATAACATTTATACTACTATTTTGACTTGGTGTACAAAACTTGTACCTACTTACTTAATTAATCAAAAATTGTTACAAAATAACTCTCTTAACTTATTTATTTTTAAAATGAAACTTTCTTCAATTCGCATCCTATAAATATTATTATCTTATCCTACTCATCATATCTCAAAATTTAAAAGTTACTATATGTTTTATTTTCTTGCATGAGTTTAAAATCAAATGAGACAAAACAATGGTAAGAATTTGATTCTAAATTTTACTTTTATATTACATTGCTTTTAATTTTTATCTGATTCTATTGCATTACATATAATTTTTTATATAAGTTATTTTTGAATCAAAATTATATATAACAAAGATTTTTATGGCTACTAAAACAATTTGAAGAGTCATCGATACAGTTTCAAAAGCTATCAATTTATTACAACATGATTATTTTATTTAGTTTTTAATAATATTATATTAAAACAAATATATCTTATATTTTTTACTTATAGAGATACAATTATCTATGATTTTTTCCATGGTTTTAATTAATCAAAAATTCTTACAAATTAACTCTCTTAACTTATTTATTTTAAAAATGAAACTTTCATCAGTTCACATCCTAGAAATATTAATTATCTTATCCTACTTATCATATTTCAAAATTTAAAATTTACTATTTTCTTGCATGAGTTGAAAATCAATTGAGATAAAATAATGGTAAGAATTGGTTTCTAAATTTTACTTTTATATTATATTGCTTTTAATTTTTATCTGATTCTAACGCATTACATATATTTCTTTTACATAAGTTATTTTTAATTTTTGCAAGTGGTGGACATGGAGAACCCCACCAGATGGTGTTTGTGTTGGCTGTCTCCGTCATCATCTCCGTACCGGCCACAGTAGACGGTATGTCCGTAGTGGACGATCCCGGTCTACTAGAGTCTCCTCTTAAAAATGTAATACTATAGTGCAGACACTTGCCCTGTCCACCCCGTCCAGCCCTTCCAATGCTAACCATATGCATAAAATTTTAAACAATTAATAAATAATATTATATACAATATAAATAAAAGTATATACATAATATATAGTTAAAACTAATCCTAATTAATTAAAAATCTAATAATCTAACAATTTCTAATAAAGTATTTAAATTCCAAACTAATATATCCTTAATCGATCAATCTAACAATTCTAATTAATTATCTAAATTCTAAAACTAATCTTAAAATCAATTAACCTAACATTTCTAAAATTTCTCCTAAAACTAAATTCCAAATTATCTTTGTATTTGGAAATGTATAGATAAGGGAGAGAAAAGTTGTAGAGAGAGAGAAGTTGAGAGGAATGGGCGACGAGAGGGGGAGACTGAGTGGCGTATATATAGATTTTCTCTCGGTCGCTAATTCATCGTAATTTAACGTTGGATTTACGACAATTCATCATAAATTTGTTGTAATGGTACAACGTGTTTATGATGATTTATCGTAAATCCGACATTAGGTTGGTTGTCAACATGCGTGCAAGGTTGACAGCTGCATGTGCTTGCATGATTACGCATCTGATTTATGACGATTCGTCGTAAACACATTGTTACGTTACAACACATTTACGATGAATGGTCGTAAATCCGACGTGTATCATGCAATTCATTAATTGCATGCATACACGATTCATCGTAAATGTGTTGCAATGTTACGAATGGGTTACGACAAATCGTCATAAGTCTGACGCAAACTTGACTAATTGCCAAAATCAATACTTAACACATTGTGAATTTGTTACATATTTTTCTTCCCATTTATAATTAGTATGATATAGTTAACTCATGAATAACTTGAAAAACTTATATTTAATCTTAATTATAACAATCTTTGAAGACATCATTAATAATTTAAGTTAGTTATTATACAAAATAAAAACTTAAACATTTAATTTGATTCATTGTTTGATGCTTCACTTGAAGCGTTGCTTTGATCCTCGCTTTCATCAAACTTGTCATTAACGTTGCCTTCGTCGATTGGGAGATCTTCAAACACTTGATTGTTGGGATCAATAAGTAGAAAGTCATATGTATTTTGATTTGGTGTTGGTATATCACAACAAGAATCTTTTTGCAATGGTGTTTCATCTCCTACAAATTTACCTCTAAGCGTCACCTTAATAGCCGATAACCAAGTGATTCCCGTGTTCTTAAGTCAGGGGTATAGAATGAAGCTAACTTCGTCTGCTTGAAATGCTAAGATGAAAGGTTCAAACTTGTTGTAATGTTGTCCCTCGTTAACATCTACAACTCCAAATTTGTTGTAGCGAACACTTGTGCCGATTGTTGGATCGAACCACTCACATTTGAAGAGTACGCATTTCATCTTCACTAGACCTGTGAATCTAACTTCAATTATCTCTTGTAAGATCCCATAAATTTTGATTTCCCCTTGCACACATACTCCATAGTTGACCGTTGTCCAACGGCTACCGTACTCATAAGCATGAAACACATATCCTCGAATGAAATACTTGGGAGCAGTGGTAATCCTTGTGATTGGACCTTGAAGCAACTCATGAAACATGGTGGATAAAACAGATCCTCATAATCAACCTGAAGTTTATATAGAAAAGTAAATATTATAATTATATTATTAATTAAGTAAATAATATCTAAAATTTTTAAAATTTGTACTTGGGTTTTCAACCACGGAACAAAGTGCTGATCTTTGCAATTGTTGATTTTAGCATCGGATATTCCCTTGACGGATTCTCGTATTTGAGTCACAAATAAGCTGCCAAAAATGGAGATAAAACATTAGAATATGTGTGTGCAGTAATGATATACTTAAATATATACATTACCTTTCAAATGAACGCATTTCCCCATAATTTAGGAGGATATATGTCTGTGCGCAGTAATGATATTTTGGATTTGTCTACCAAACTTCTTTTAACTTCTCAGCAAGTCGACCAATTTGCAAAAAAAAATATGAGACGTCTTCCACTGCATATGTTGCTGTCACACCACCATCTTCATATCACCGGAGAGCTTTTTTCTATGTACGAACTTTGGGGCGAAATAGTATGATGAAAAGAGAGATGTTTCTTTCGATAAACTCCCCACAACAATTGAGCCTTCCACTTTTACCATATTTTTTGCTTTTCCTATCAAGTGTTTCATGAAACGCTCAAATGAGTATATCCATAAAAAATGAATAGGTCCACCTAGTGTTGCTTCATGAGAAATGTGGACTGGAAGATGTTCCATAACATCAAAAAATCTGGAAGAAATATTTTCTCCAAATTGCACAATATGATCAGAATGTTGGCTTCAAGTTGTTGAATGTCTTGTTCGATCATGGTAGTGTACTAAGATTCCAAAAATGCACCAATACCTATAAGAACAGATACACAATTTGAAGTTAAATCTTGTATTTTTATACTTCCGACAAGGACAGAACATTTTACCAGTTTCCATAGTGAGTGGTGTATGACCAGCTTTGGCGCTTGGTACATGAATATCTCCAGTCCATTCATAGAACTTTTCTATCACGTTTCCCGTAGAATCTTTATGCATATTCATCCATCTTTGTTGTTTCCATACATCATCTCCGGAAGACATTTTTTGGTGTTTATAATAACAATTTGTTTTCTAACTGATTGTTGTTTGTGGTGTGTGATGTTGTGAGTATGAAGGTGTGTTATTTATAGAAATTTTTTGTCTTTGCTGGTAGAAACAAAACTACGGTGTTACAACGGATAGAGTTAACAACGAATTGACGTCTACTGAACGATGATTTTATGTCGATTTTTTCCATCGTAATGTGTCTGATTGACATTAAATACACATGTTCACCTACCTATTTTTTGTCATCATAAAATCATCGTAAATACTTTTCGTCATAAACTTGTTGTTAAATATACGATGCCTTTACGACGACATTTGGTTTCATCGGAAACTAGATGCTCATTACACGTATTATTATGTCGTGTTTACGATGGTACTTTTTGATGTAATTTTATGATAAAATAGCAACATTTTATCTTTTCGTTGCTATTTCATCATAAATCCGTTTGAAATTACGACGATTTTTTGGCGACGTAAAATTTTGTTGCTACTCACATGTTTCTTGTAGTGTACTCGGATAATCACTTGATAACCTACAATGCACAGTGCAAACAATTATTCATGCTTATTCAATAAAAGAAAATACATTTGTTATATGTAACATACTCTAGATAAACTAAAGTAGATATCAAAAAAGTTACAACTATTTCGAAGGGCAGATGATTTTGTTTTAAAAGCTCTAGAAATAATCATAGGTTTTAGAATTATGTTGTAAATGTTATAAATATATATATATATATGTATATGTATATCATAGAATATAAGATTCTATTATGTAAAAGGTAAGAAACGTTTATATGAAGATATAATAAACGTGTATTATTTTGACTAACTTTTTCATACACTATGCCAACTTAAATTACCATACATATATATATATAAGAGTGGTAAGTCGGATAATACTATGTCGGTGAAAGTAAAAAATATTAAAATATTTTGGGATGAATAATTATTTATTTTAATAATTATTTCAACACTCCCCCTTAACTATCCATCACTATTGATATTACATACTGCCTTGTTAAAAACCTTATTATAGAAAAACCCAATGGGATAAAAATCATGACAAGGGAAAAAAAGTACATTGACTTAATCTCTCCCTGAAATGATAGACAAATCTTCTTCTTTATAAATCATGTAGATGATGCATTCTGATACTATGAACATGTTTTCTGAATGTTGTAGTTGGAAGCGCCTTCGTAAAAAAATCAGCTGCATTGTCCATTGAGCGGATATATTGAATATCTACTTCTTGATTCTTCTCGAGTTCTCGTATATATGAGAAAAATCATGAGGGAATATGCTTTGTTCTATCGCTTTTGATATAGTCTTCTTTGAGTTGGGCAACACATACCTCATTATCTTCGAACAATTTTGTTAGCTGTTTGTTAGTGACTACTCCGTTTGACTGTTGTATATGATTAGTCATGGATCTGAGGTAAACACATTCTCTACATGCCTTATGAAGCGCAATGGTCTCTACATAATTTGATGAAGTAGCGACCAAAATCTGCTTTTGGCAATGCCAAGAGATTGCAGTACCTCCAATTGTGAAAATATAGCATGTTTGCGATTGGGCTTTATGTGGATCTGATAGATAGTCTGCATCTGCAAAACCAGCTAATAAAAGTGGAGTGTCTAGGGTAAAATAATCCCAAGTCAATTGTTCCCTGAAGATAACAAAAAATATGTTTTATTCCATTCTAATGTCTACGCGTGGGAGATGAACTATCTTGCAAGTAAATTTATAGCAAATGCTATATCTTGTCGGGTACAATTTGCAAGATACATAAGTCCACCAATAGCACTCATATAAGGTACTTCAGGACCTAATACTTTTTCGTTATCCTCACGAGGTCGAAATGGATCTTTATCAACATTAAGTGACCTATTGACCATTGGAGTACTCAAAGGAGTTGTTTTGGACCTATCGTCACAACTTCAAAGGGAAATCTCTGATCTGGTGGTTGAATGATGGGGGCAGTGACAATAGCTTGTTTAAGTGTCAGGAAATCTTCATGACATTCATAATTAAAATCAAAAGTCACTTATTTGCAGAGAAGTTGGTGAGAGGTCTAGCTATCAGTGAGAAATCTTTAATAAATCGTCCGTAAAATCCAGCATGCCTAAGAAAACTCCAGATATCTTTTACCGATTTTGGGGGTTGTAGTCTTGTCTTCACTTCTATTTTGCTCTGTCAACCATAATTCCTTTTTCTGAAATTCGATGTCCAAGGATGATTCCATCAGTTACAATAAAATGACACTTCTCCCAATTGAGAAAGAGATTCGTGTCTATGCAGCGTTGGAGTACTTTATCCAAATTTTCCAAACAAGAAGAGAAAGAAGATCCGTACACTGAGAAGTCATCCATAATTACCTCTATTATTTCTTCTGTCATATATGTGAAAATAGACGTCATACATCTTTGGAAGGTTACAAGAGAATTGCATAGATCGAATGACATCCTACAGTATGCAAATGTGTCGTAAAGACTCAAAGAAAGACTCGGTTCCACCTTGTTGAAAAGTAGAGATCTTGTGCCTTAAGGCAATCAACTTCGACTTTGGATAGAAGTGATTGATGAACTGATCTCGGCATTGAGCCCATGTTCCAACAACTTCAGCCACCTAGAAGCTCTATCTCCCAACAAAAACTTAAACAATGTTAGCATCAAATAATCTTGTCATACCCCGTTAGTCTTCTGGTGTTGCATAGTTCTTCAAAATGTTCCACATGATCCATAGGATTCTCCGATTCCAGCCCATTAAAGATGTTCTGCTTAACTAGCCGAATAATCCGAGGCTTGATCTCATAATCATGCCTTTGTGGAACTGGTGCTCGAATCGCGGATCTATCAGCATAGAACCGATTCGGAGTGTTGTAGTCTCCAAGAGTTCCTAACCGAACAGCTTCTGGTCCTAGTAACAATTTATCATCGACCGGTGAAGGTAAGTAACCAACCAGTGGTGGATCTTGATGACCTATCGGTGCAGGATGCTCACTGATCGGTGCCAGAGGAGGATTTCCGTTGCCAGCAGCATTCTGTTCAATGTTTCCAACCATATCTGTTTTTGTTTTTTTTCTGTTTTTTTCTCTCTAAATGAGAAAGTTATGCGTGTTCCAGATTAAGCAAATTTGAAGATCTGTAGCTCCTTATTTGCATAAACCTGAGATTCAAGAGACAAACTTAATTAGCAATGTTAATTAATTACAGCAAACAATATACAGTTATATGCATATATACATGAAATAAAAATTCCTAGATGAAATCTAAATCATGAATTCAAAGGTAATCTAATTGTTCCCTGACAACGGCGCCAAAAACTTGATGTGCAAATAAGTTTTAAACCTATAAATAAATACTGCAAGTGCATCACAATAGTACTTAAAGCATCAATCCCACAGAGAACAATAGGTTACACAATGAATTATAATGATTTAAATCAAGTTAAGATGCAAGAGAGTTTACGGTGAAACTCGTTGTATCTAGAAACAAGGAATTTATGCATATGAATGTAGAAAATATATAAGATGCATAAAGAACCATCTAGAGCTTAGATCACGAATAATAAGTCACTCCACTGTCGTGATGTCTTAACTTATTCTATGCAATAATTTCCTAACGATAAATCATTGTCGTCTTTCAAGAGAGAATTATGCATGCAATGCGAGTCTAATCTAATATGCTCACAAAGTGTATATACCAACTGTCATTGCGTATACACACTTTGCTCATCACAAATAGTTTCACCCACTCAACAACACTTTTGGTGCAACGATGAATGGATTAAGGGCCGAGTCTAAGTGGATAACGAACACTAGGCTTTAAGAGAAATCTATGACGAAGATCAAAAATGATAATCTCATAAGAACTCTAACATAAATAAACATGAATATCCCTGAAAAAACTATGCATAAATAAATAACTGAAATATAAACATAAATAAAAGATAAAATAAATAAAAGTAAAATATATACAAAGGTTGAGACCTTCTAAGCTAAGAGTTTATGAGTTTTTCAAGTCTAAGAAGAGTCTTAGAAGTCTGAGAATCTCTGGAGGTGAGAGCCTCTATATATACTAACAAGAGGAAGCCCTAGAAGTGGAAAATGGAAAGTACGAAGTCGGCGCACCGATCAGTTTCACATGTTATACTGATCGGTTTTTGAAGCCTTCTCCACCGATCAGTTACAGATGTGTACCGATCGGTCCTTGAATCTTCACTTCTCTTCTCTTGATGAGCTTTGATCCATTTTCACTCTAAAACCTTCATTTTGACTCCAGCAAGTATACAAACATATATTTATATAAAAGTAAAGAGAACTAACTCGTTCTTAACCAAAAAGCTAAAGAACGGTTAGCTAAATAGCTATAGAAATAGATAATAGTTTGTACTATCAAAAATGCAAGAAGATGAAGAAGGGAACGTGGGCTTTTGGAAGAAAACAAGAAAGCCTCTGTTAGGAGGAAGAGAGCCTACGTGGGTTGATGAATATTAAATCCCACATGTGTTTTGGAGAAGGAACCTAGGGTTTTGATGTACTGCAGTAAATAGAGAAGTGCTCTCACAAAGTTAGGTTGTGCCTGTAGCTGCTGTGTTGAGGCTGCCCCATCAGTAAGAAGAATGTTGGTGGTTTTTGTCAAGGGAACTGAACCGCCACAAAGATAGGTGTACCAGAATAAAACCGGAGTTACTTAGGATGTAACATGAGGTAGCTGTTTGCTTGTTGTCCATTTAGTTTTAAGTGATATGCATTGTTGTATATGTTGTATCATCTTATCCTAGTGGATATTCTTAGACTGGATAGTCCCGGAGATGTAGGTCTATTGACTGAACCTCATTAACAAATCTATAGACTATTTACATTATGCTTAGAATAGTTTATTCCCCTCTACGCTCTCCTTCATTACACAGAAAAAATAGATCTAGGCACATACGGTTTCTTCAAACCGCTCATACATCTGTTTAAGAAGCTCATGTGGGTTACTAGCAAGATCCATTTTCCACAGTCTAGAGAAAATGTGGCACTGATACCAATTGATATGATCCAAGATGGATCTAAAAGAAATAGAGGAAGAGATTGAGGAAGAATTCAGACGAGAAGAGAAATTTCAGAGAAAGCAAATAAACATTCATTTATTGTTATTCGATAGATGTTTCTGGAAGGAAAATACAACTTACATACTACTAGAGTTAAGGGTTTAATGGTAACAACAATAACAACCCATTAAAAGGATAAATGTAGCCCATTGGACCCAATATTAATATATTGATACTTATCAACCCCCAACTTCAAATCCTACACACCAAGAAGTCAAAAATCATCCACCCAAAACAACACTGTGGGAGCAACTAGCAAAAGCCCTTGCCGAACCTCATCCTCAATGATCCAGAAGAAAAGGCCTTTGTCACCGACACCACGAAGCCGCCAAGCAAAACCGCCACAACCCCAAGAAACCCCAAAATTCACTGGAAAACGCATCAATCCGAAAGTAAACAGCTGTGTGTTCTATAAAAAGGAGGAGGACCCTCTAACGATGCCGACTTCACCATAGAGAGTCTCCGAGAGAGAAGTTGTACCGCGTGAGATTCACACACGACCACACCAGAAGACGAAAGATAGAGAAGAAAGTTGTGCAATCTCTTCTCTCTTTGTAGCTTGTACTTTTTCTTGAAACTATCTGTACTATAATTGTAATAAAATTATCAGTTTTTTATAAGTTTTAGCTACAAGAAAGAGTAAAAACTGAGTGAAAAGCCAGGATGACCTTCCTTCTTCTTTGACGATCTGGAATGACCTCGAAGAAAAAAGAAATTTGTTTTTAATTTTTGTTTAATGTAAATATGAGTAAAAGACCATATAACCTTTGAAAGTTCTGTTTATTACAAAAAAACATCCCTTCTATCAGATCCACTCGTCTCACTCGCTCACTCACTCGCTCCCCACGACCCGACCCCACTTGCTGTAAGTTTTTTTCTCTTTTTAGTCTTAACTCACTCAAACATGAACTGCTCCACACACTAACTCTCTGCAATAAGTTTCTGTTTCGGTTTCAAAATCAAAACCAATCTCTTCCTGTTGAATCAAATGCTGAAATGACCTATTCTAAAGAAAAGTGATCTATATGACCTCCATCAAATCTAGATGACTTTCATTAATCCAACATATGTGATATTCCCACTTTAGCTTTATTTGAATGTAAAAAACTTAAATTGAAATTAAATAATTAAGAAAAAAAAAACCAGCTGCTCGCATCTTCTTCAAGCTTCAGTGAAGAAAGCTGTTGCATCTTCTCTTGTCGACGAAATCCTCAGACAATCCTCCTCCGTCACCGGCAATCCCCTTTCCTTTTCTCTGGTCGTCGTTATGTCTGCTCTCTGTCTAGTCGCCGCTCTGTCTCCTCTGATGAAACTCCTCCGCCATTGTCATGATTAGGAGGTGAGATTTCAATCTCTTAAATATATGGATTATTAGTTTTAATCTCTTCAATTTAAGTGTTATATATGAGTAATAGTTTAAATTCGAGTTTGGATATGAGCCATTGTCAAATCTTGGTTTGGACTTCGTGGATTGGATTTAGGTGAATCCGATCTAGGTAGAATCGCAATTACTGTTGGTAAAGTAAGCTCGAAAGTTAAACTTAGATAAACTGAAGTTAAACTATGTCACATGAGTTAAACTAAGTTAAATTATGTCACATGAGTTAAACTAAATTAAACTAAGTTGAACTAGGTTTTAGCTTACTGTTCAACCAGGTAAACTATGATGTGATAGTTAAACTAAGTTTAAGTAATTTAACTAAGTTAAACTTGGTTTTAGCTGACTGTTCAACTAGTAAACTATTTGACATTAGTTAAACTAAGTTAAACTAATAGTTAAACTAAGATATCTATACACACTATACACTAATATTGTTTATTATTTGTATGCAGATTACAATGACACTCATTTATTTTTATTATGGTGGATATTATTCACATACGGGAGATGTTGTTAAATGGAATCCAAAAGAAGTTCAAATATATTCTTTATTTACTTATGGTAGTGCGGAGGAATTCAATTACTCATCGTTGGTTGAGAAAATACGTAGAAAAGTGAATGTAGATGAAGCGACGATGCTGAAATTAAGTTACATTCATGGAGTATTGCAGAGAGTATCATATATATACGATGACAATGATATCTTGGGATACATATGGTTATGTGAAAATAAAGAACATGTTGTTTTGCACGTGGAGGTAGTGGAAGTTGTTGAACAAACCCGGAATAGTTCACAAGCTTCAAAACAAGAGATAACGTTTGGTAAATCAAGTAGAGTTATGGGAATTTGTGACGCGGTTAGGAATGATGCTGGAGATAATGTAGCTAAAGTTGGTTATTTACCAGAAATTGAAGAATTATTAGAACGTTTTGTTGGATGGGATATTGTTCTTTGTAATCCAGATAGTGAAAACAATGAATTGGGTGTCGATGATTGTCAAGGTACACAAGTTGTTAGTGTTTAAATTTCAAGGTATTGGTTGCAAATGGTCAGTCCGAGTTGCGACCGATAAGGGTTCAGATCGTTAGTCTGTTAGATCATACAACAAGATGCACACATGCTCTCGCCTAACTACGAGTACAAGAACCATTAAAAGAAAGAGAACACTGCGATTATTTGTATTAGTTGTGCATGAGGATTATCTGGGTCAATTTGATACTGCATCCGCGAAAATATTGATTGGTTTATTACAAAGAAGGCTAGGTTGTCATGTCTCATATACTACCGCTTTGAGAGGGAAAAAACTAGATGTAGCTGACGTGCACGGCAGCCCAAAAGATTATTATAACATGTTGTCTTCTTATTTGCACATGTTGGATACAATGAATCACGGTACGTTAACACGGCTAGCATGTGGAGAAGGAAACAATTTTAAGTACGTATTCTTCGAATTGGGTGCTAGCATAGAAGGATTTAAAGTATTGCGGAAAGTTATCATTGTGGATGAGACTTTTCTTAAGACTGTATATGGTGGAGTTCTTATTGTTTCAACTGCTCAAGATCCAAAGCATCACCATTATCCACTCGTTTTTGCGGTAGTAGACAGTGAAAACGATGCAAGTTGGAGGTGGTTTCTCTAAACGTTGAAAATAGTTTTTCAGATCACCCTGAGCTTGTGTTTGTTTCTGACAAAAATAAAAGCATCATAAAGATTGTAGGGGAGGTGTATCCCAATGCTAAGCATGGATATTGTTTGTGGCATATGTCTCAGAATGTGAAATCGCATGCTTATGACGTTAACAAAAAAGACATTGCGGCCCAGTTTAGAGAATGCGGTCAGAGTTATTGAAAAGACCCATCTCGAAAACCACTAAACCAGAACCGGTTCAATAAACGTAAACCACACAAAACTGACATTTTAAAATATTTAACAACTTAACCAATTAATCCAACATAATAATAAAAATGTTTTAACAATCTAGCGGAAGCAATTCAACAATAAACACTAATCTGAATAACAAATATCCGATATAAATAAAATAAATGAAAACTATCCCGGTATGTCATCCTGGTCCGTCACCGCAGTTCCACGAGCTTCAGCTACCTTTATCCTTTCCCTTACCTGCGCCATTACGAATAGACGCAGTCAGTATTTAATAAATACTGAGGAGGCGATCAACCCGTCTACTAGGTCAATTAAGACAAAATTACGAAAATACCACTCCGACATAACCAAATGCCCGGACTCGACAAACAATACAACAATGATTTAATAAAAATAATTCACCGTAAACTAATGAATTAAATCAATCCAACGACAATTTAAAACACCCAAAATTGACTAAAACAATTAATTCTCAACAATTAATTCAACAATAATTCATAGAAAAATTACATAAAATAATCTCATAAATAACGGCAATTTCTAGCAATTTTTACAGAATTTAATTCAGCAATAAAAATACTGCAAAAATCACAAAACACAGAATTAAATCCTAACACTGAATTATCTCGGGAAATAATTCCGTAAATCATCCGACCACGGTACTGCACTCACCTTAGCCACTAGTAGCACCTTCTGACACAACTTTTATGCGACTTCCAGAAACTTTTTCCGCTCTGTCTACACCCTTAATTCCTAAACTCGCAACCTAATATAATAAAATATTATTAAATTAATATGAAATTATTAAATAAAATTATTAATGATATGTTAATGCAACCGTATAATTCACTACATCCTCGCACGACCAAGTCGTCTTCTCCGGTGAGATCTGCAATGCGCAACATCGACAACGTCACCGGCGCCACCGAACACAGCAACCACGGATCCCAACACGTCATGAGATCAACCATGATCTCCACCCTATCAGAGATAGTCACCGCCACAGCCACTTAATCGATGTCGTCCGCCGTACACCACTGACCTGTGACGTCCTCATCACGCCACCAAATACGGCAACGTCACCGATCGACATCACCACCACACGACTGCCACAACCTGAACCATCACGATCGGCTTCCGCGACACCACCATCACCCTCGGCTCTCTCTCTCACACACTCTCTCCCTCTCTCTCTCTCTACACACGCTAAACCCTAAAAGTACCATGACCACAACGCCGCCACCTCCACGGAACCCACACTACGACCAAACCGAACGACAAGGAAAAGAGCCTTACCGTGAAAGAGGTGTTGACCCGAAGCTCCCCTCCCAAGCAACACGCGATCCAAGCTCCTTTGACGGCTAGGGTTTGATCGAAAAGGGAGCTACACGCAATGATACACATATATATCAAGTTCCGTATTACACCGATCAATCCTCCAATTTCTGACAATTTCATAATTGACCCCAATACTTTTAAAACGATCAATTTAACCCACCGAAATCAACTTTCCAATTGATCAATTTAATCCTTAACTTTCCGAAATCACAATTGGCTCCAAACTTCCAAAATTATCAATTAAACCCATCTGCAACTCCTGGATTTAATCAAGTCAACCCCTAACTTTTGAATGCAACAAATACACCCCCATTATAGGTTTGCGGATGTTACAGTTATACAGAGGTTGAGTTCCGCTGACTTTATCATGAATTTAGGATAGTTATCCTAAATGTACTGAGTATGTAGATGAAAGTGTTGACAATTGTAAGTGGGCAAGATGCTATTTTACAGGAGAATGGTACAACATATGCACCATCAATTCTGTTGAATCTATCAATAGTGTGCTCAAAGATCAAAGAAAATAGTCGTTGCTACCATTGTTTGATTCGATTATTGCCAAGATTTCTGAATTGTCCAACAAGCATAGGAAGGCTGCCACGAAGGTACCAACTACACTACCTGCATCATAACGTATTAAGAGATGTGAGATTGAAAAGAAGTTAGTAGTCTCTGAGCTAAACAGTTTTATGCTTATCCTCCTCCTCCTTCTCCTCTTCCTTATCCTCTTCTAATGCTGCAAAAACTGTTAAGAAAAAGTTAAACTAGTTAAACTACAGTAAACTAATTTACTAACTTATAATCGTCCACACCAGTATCATCCTCTTCATCACCATCATCACCCATCTCAATAACCTTTTTCCAGCCACTTTATCATAAACATTTGAAATAGGAGAGGTCCTGGGCGTCCCTATATATATTGTTGAAGGAGTTAGTCCATTTTATCAGGTTAAACTACAGTTAAATTAGATAAACTAATTCAGATTATTTGAAAAAAATTAACTTACATCTCTCAGGACTCTCGTTGTGAAACTCTTGCTCCACAAAATATGGTTCACAACTCTTGGATTTCAAGAGGTTTTCAATCCTACTTGTTAAACCACCAACCTTATCATTCAGATCACTAACCTTACATTAAGGGTTTTAAACCCTTCCATCATTGCCTTGGATATTTTTTTAATTGATTCACGAAGCCCGGGATGCAACTTGATCGTTAAGAGTAGAAGGAGCATCACAATCAACAGTAGCAGTAGCAAGAGTATGATGGTTTCTATGAGCCAGATCTCTTTCCAAGACATCTGTCACAATATAGTCCCACCATTCGCTAGAATGGTGGTCCAACCATCAACTACCATGTCCTACTTTAAATCATCCTCCTCACCCATGATTTCCGCTATCAGATCACGCTCCTCATCTTTAGCCACCAAGATGCCTAAAATTTCCTCTGACATATAAATAAACTAAGTTAAACTCTAGTTAAACATAAATTAAACTCTAGTTAAACGTAAGTTAAACTCTAGTTAAATTAAATTTAAACTCTAGTTAAACTAACCGTGGAATTCCCGAGAGCTTTGTAGATGTCTCCCAACCCAAAACCCTTTGTGTTCAATTCCTTGAACCTTCCCTTGCACATCCTAGGGCATTGGTCTTCGCATGGGACATTCTCTCTAAAATGCTTCTTTAAATTAGGAATGGCTTCAAGTGGGAGTAGTTGTACATAACACATAGTTTAACATATATTTTAACTAGTTTAACAAATTTAAATTTACCTCAAATGGCAATATAAATCCTGGTAATGTCGTATTTGGGCTGACACTACCCTTCATCCGCTCACAGATTTTCAGATCTCGGTTTTAGAATCCTCAAATGTGAGACGTCCCCATGGGAAAGTCTCACATTTGGGTAAGTCATCAACGATCCTTAGAAGAAACGGATCTATTGGTTCTACGACCTTTTTTTTACCCTTAATCACTATTGCCAGAAACCACAAAATAACCATCTTCACCCTATCCTCTGAAGGACTAATCGAGCACAGTTTCTTATGCGCATGCTCCACCCGGGGCTTAGCATTCTTCCCAAAATATTTAGTGACAACTTGGTTCCCACTAAGATTTTCATATTTCTTCGGGTATTGGTAGCAGTAAAATCCGCAGAGAAGTCCATGTTCCAAGTTAATTTGAATGATCCCTAACCCTAACCCAAAATTGAAGAAAAATCGAATCTGTAACCCCAAAAATTAATAATCCTTAATCCTATATTGAAGAGTTGTAAACCTAAATTGAAGAGAAAAAATCCCTAAATTGAAGAGGTGTAACCCTAAATTGAAAAAAAGTTTTAAGTTTACCCTAAATCGAAACCCTAAATTATGCTTCAACGAAACTCTAACACAAAAATTACTATTCTCTAATCCAAAATTGAAGAATCTGTAACCCTAAATCGAACAAGTAGACCTTAGTTTACCTTCAGTTTAACCAAAATTGAAGATGTTACGCGACAAACTAACAGATACGCGACGAACTAGAAGAAGAAATCGAAAACGAAGAACAAGAAGAAAAACCGAGCACAAGAAGAAGAATAAACCAAAGAAGAGAAGAAATAGTTTCGGTTTCAAAATCAAAATCAATCTCGTCCTGTTTCTTCTCTTCTTTGGTTTCTTCTTCTTCTCGTGCTCGGTTTTTCTTCTTATTCTTCGTTTTCGATTTCTTCTTATTCTTCATCAGCTTCGTTCTGATTTTCAGTTTGTACAGGTCAACTTCTTCGTAGGTTACGTTAACTCTTCAATTTCGGGTTAAAGAGTACTAATTGTTGGGTTAGGGTTTTGTTGAAGGTAATTTAGGGTTTCTATTTAGGGTAAACTTAAAACCTTTCTTCAATTTAGAACATGGACTTCTCTGCGGATTTTACTGCCACCAATACCCGAAGAACTATGAAAATCTCGGTGAGAACCAACTTGTCACTAAATATTTCGGGACGAATGCTAAGCTTTGGGTGGAGCATGTGCATAAGAAGCTGTGCTCGATGTATCTTTCAGAGGATAAGGTGAAGATGGCTCTTTTGTGGTTTCTGGCAATAGTGATTAAGGGTAAAACAAAGGTCGCAGGACCAATTGATCCGTTTCTTCTTAGGATCGTTGATGATTTACCCAAATGTGAGATTTTCTAATGGGAACGTCTAACATTTGAGGATTCTGAAACTGAGATCCCGAAAATCTGTGAGCGGATGAAGGGTACTGTTAGCCCAAATAAGACAATGCCAGGATTTATATTGCCATTTGAGGTAAATTTAAATTTGTTAAACTAGTTAAAATATATGTTAAACTATGTGTTATGTACAACTACTCTCATTTGAAGCCATTCCTAATTTAAAGAAGCATTTTAGCGAGAATGTCCCATTCGAAGACCAATGCCCTAGGATGTGCAAGGGAAGGTTCAAGGAATTGAACACAAAAGGTTTCGGGTTGGGAGACATTTACAAAGCTCTCGGAAATTCTACGGTTAGTTTAAGTAGAGTTTAATGTAGTTTAACTAAAGTTTTACTTTAATTTAATTAGAGGTTAACTTACGTTTAACTAGAGTTTAACTTACGTTTAACTAGAGTTTAACTTATGTTTAACTAGAGTTTAACTTAGTTTATTTATATGTCATAGGAAATTTCAAGCATCTTGGTGGCTAAAGGTGAGGAGCGAGATCTGATGGCGGAAATCATGGGTGAAGAGGATGATTTAAAGTATGACATAGTAGTTGATGGTTGGACACCCATTATAGCGAATGGTGAGACTATATTGTGGACGGATCTCTTGGAAAGAGATCTGGCTCATAGAAACTATTCTACTCTTGCTACTGCTACTATTGATTGTGATGCTCCTCCTACTCTTGACGATCAAGTTGCACCCCCGAGCTTCGTGAATCAATTATACAAATGTCCAAGGGCAATGATGGAAGGGTTCAAAACCCTTAATGGTAAGGTTGTTGATCTGAATAATAAGATTGGTGGTTTAACAAGTAGGATTGAAAACCTAGAGAAATCCAAGAGTGGTGAACCATTTTTTGTGGAGCAAGAGTTTCACAACGAGAGCCCTGAGAGATGTAAGTTTATTTTTTCAAATAATCTGAATTAGTTTATCTAATTTAACTGTAGTTTAACCTGATAAAATGGACTAACTCCTTCAACAATATATATAGGGACGCCCAGGACCTCACCTATTTCAAATGTTTATGATAAAGCGGCTGGAAAAAAGTTATTGAGAAGGGTGATGATGGTGATGAAGAGGATGATACTGGTGTGGACGATTGTAAGTTAGTGAATTAGTTTACTGTAGTTTCACTAGTTTAACTTTTTCTTAACAGTTTTTGCAGCATTAGAAGAGGAGGAAGAGGATAAGGAGGAGGAGAAGGATGAGGAGGATAAGGAGGAGGAGGATAAGCATAAAACTGTTTAGCTCAGAGACTACTAACTTCTTTGCAATCTCACATCTTTTACGTAATACGTTATAGACAGAAGGTAGTAGTTTCTGTGTAGTTGGTACCTTCGTGGCAGCCTTCCTATGCTTGTTGGACCATTCAGAAATCTTGGCAATAATAGAATCAAACAATAGTAGCAACGAGTATTTTCTTTGATTTTTGAACACACTAATGATAGATTCAACAGAATTGGTGGTGCATATGTTGTACCTTTCTCCTGAAAAATAGCATCTTGTCCACTTACAATCATCAACACTTTTAGCTAGATACTCAGCACACTTACGATACCTTATCCTAAATTCATGATATAGTCAGAGGAACTCATTCTGTAAACTGGGTCGCAACGTCTTTTGTGTTAACGCCATAAACACGTGATTTCACATTCTGAGACATATGCCACAAACTATATCCATGCTTAGCATTGGGATACACCTCCCTTATAATCTTTATGATGTTTTTATTTCTGTCAGAAACAAACACAAGCTCAGGGTGATCTGAAAAACTGTTTTCGACGTTTAGAGAAACCACCTCCAACTTGCATCGTTTTCATTGTCTACTACCGCAAAAACAAGAGGATAATGGTGATGCTCTGGATCTTGAGCAATTGAAACAATAAGAACTCCACCATATACAGTCTTAAGAAAAGTCTCATCCACAATGATAACTTTTCGCATTACTTTAAATCCTTCTATGCTAGCATCCAATGCGAAGAATACATACTTAAACTTGTTTCCTTCATCACATTCCAGCCGTGTTAACGTACCGTGATTCATCGTCTCCAACATGTGCAAATAAGAAGGCAACATGTTATAGCAATCTTCTGGGCTGCTGTGCACGTCAGCTACAACTAGTTTTTTCCCTCTCAAAGCGGTATTATATGAGACCTGACAACCTAGCCTTCTTTGTACTAAACCAATCAGCATTTTCGCGGATGGAGTATCAAATTGACTCGGATAATCCTCATGCATAACTGATGCAACTAATCCTGGTGTTCTCTTTTTTTAATGTTGCTTGTACTTGTAATTAGCCGAGAGCATGTATGCATTTTGTTGTAAGATCTAACAGACCAACGATCTGAACCCTTATCGGTCGCAACTCGGACTGACCATTTGCAACCGATACCTCGACATTTAAACACTAACAACTTAGGTGTCGACTAGATCATAATGACCTCAAAACAATGCTCGTGTACAGCTCTATCAACTAAATTTTGGACTTCGTGCTTAATCTCAAATTCTTGTTTTACCCTCATATCAATGCCATCATCCCATTCAACCTCTAAAACATCCACGACCTCATCTGGTTCTACAACAGGTGAACCTTGATAGTTCTCGACACCCGGATAAGCAATTATGACTTGATAGTCATCGACATCCAAATCAACATGTGTACCTTCACAATCATCGACACTCAATTCATTGTTTCCACTATCTGGATTACAAGGAACAATATCCCATCCAGCAAAACATTTTGATGATTCTCTAAATTCTGGTAAATAACCAACTCTATCTACATTATCTCCAACATTATTACTAACCTCATCACAAATTCCCATGACTCTACTTGATTTACCAGATGTTATCTCTTGTCTTGAAGCTTGTGAACAATTTCGGGTTTGTTCAACAACTTCCACTACCTCCACGTGCAAAACAACATGTTCTTTATTTTTACATAACCATATGTATCCCAAGACATCATTGTCATCGTATATATATATGATATTCTCTGCAATACTCCATGAATGTAACTTAATTTCAGCATAGTCGCTTCATCTACATTCACTTTTCTACGTATTTCTCAACCAATGATGAGTAATTGAATTCTTTCGCACTACCATACTTAAATAAAAAATATATTTAAATTTCTTTTGGCCATTTAACAACATCTCCCATATGTGAATAATATCCACCATAATCAAAATAAATGAACGTCATTGTCCTCTACAAATAAATAATAAACAACATCAGTGTATAATGTGTATAGATATCTTAGTTTAACTATTAGTTTAACTTAGTTTAACTAACGTCAAATAGTTTACCGGTTGAACAGTCAGCTAAAACCAAGTTTAACTTAGTTAAATTACTTAAATTTAGTTTAACTATCGCATCATAGTTTACCTGGTCGAACAGTAAGCTAAAACCTAGTTCAACTTAGTTTAACTTAGTTTAACTCATGTAATATAGTTTAATTTAGTTTAACTTTTGTAACATAGTTTAACTTAGTTTAACTCCTGTAACATAGTTTAACTTCAGTTTATCTGAGTTTAACTTTCGAACTTACTTTACCAACAATAATTGCGATTTTACCCAGATCGAATTCACCTAAATCTAATCCACGAATTCCAAACCAAGATTTGACAATAGCTCATATCCAAACTCGAATTTAAACTATTACTCATTATAACACTTAAATTGAAGAGATTAAAACTCATAATCCACATATTGAAGAGATTGAAATCTCACATCCTAATCGTTGACAATGGCAGAGGAGTTTCGTCAGAGGAGACATAGCGGCGACCGGATAGAGAGCAGACAAAACGACGACCGGAGAAAAGAAAAAGAGATCGCCGGCGACGAAGGAGGATCGTCTGAAAATTTCGTCGGAGGCTTTCGTCGAAAGAAAAAGATGCAGCAGTTTTCTTAGCTGAAACTTGAAAAAGATGAGAGTAGCTGATTTTTTTTAAAATTATTTAATTTTAATTTAATTTTTTACATTCAAATAAAGCTAAAGTCGGAATATCACATATGTTCGATTAATGAAGATCATCTAGATTTGATGGAGGTCATACATATCACTTTTCTTTAGAAGATGTCATTTGAGCATTTGATTCGTAAAAACTATAAGAAAAAAAAAAGAGATTGCACAACTCTCGTCTCAAACTCTCGTCTCCAAACTCTTCATGATAAGATCAAATGCTTTCAAATCTTATAAACACAAAAGCTTTAAAACTTGTTTGACCGACAAAAACGTCATATTGTTTAACAGCTATATTCAATAAAGTCAAATAACTCCATCTTGTCACCCGAAGTAACTCACCAAGCGTTACGACAACTACAATAGCACCAATTCAACGTAAGAGGAACGCAGCAAAACTGTCCTGATGTGAGAAAGAGTGAGATTCACGCGCTTTTGTCTAAACGTTGAGTCTTTGTTTCGTCGTACTCTCCCCTTTATTTACTTTTCATTTCTTCGTTACAAGTTTCCGTTTAATTACTCTATCTAATAGATTTACGGGTTCGTAATTAACTTAACGCAACGTAAAACTAAAGGAGATCATAAAAAAAAAACAGATTTTGATAAAGACATGTTTGTATCATTCAATAGAAAGAAATTCTAAATTATTTCATAGACAATAGCACGGTAAAATATATTAGAAAAACATCAACATATATCAAATAAATAAAAGCATGACTTCATGCATAAATCACAATTAACTTGAGTAAAGATTTTAACTTTTGAGTTCATAAAATTTTGTTTCAGTAAATAACATAAAAATACATAATCCAACTATATGAATCACAATTACTTTTACTTTTTATGTAAATAAGTGATTTATAAAAAATGATGAGAAAAAATGAAATAAAATATTTAAAAATTGACTAAATTAGTTAATGTAGAATTCAGGTACCTTTCTATGACATTTCGTCAACACTAAGAAACCCAAAAAAAAGAATTGGAAAATTTCGTCTAAGAAAACGTACTTGACTAAAAAAAGCTTAAAAACAAAACAAATTTTCACAATTCAAAGACCAAGTAAAAATAGAGAAATCAAACATGGGCCCCACAATAAGCCAATCGTCAAATAGCAAAGCACCTTTACGCCACGTAGCATAAACAAAGTCACGTAAGCCTTTCCGTTTACAATAAAACCCAAACTCTCAAAGTCTATTCCCACTCCAAACCCAAAAACATTGACTCTTTCTATCGTGCGCATCTCTCTCCCACGATCCTTATCCTACGCCGCACCACCATCTTCTCCGGCGAAACAAAACAAAAAAAACTCACCATGGGAAAAGGTCTTTCACTTTCCGATGGAGTTATCAAAAAAATCATCCTTTCATACACTTATGTCGCAATCTGGATCTCCCTCAGCTTCACAGTCATCGTCTACAACAAATACATCCTCGACAAGAAGATGTATAATTGGCCATTCCCAATCACACTCACCATGATTCATATGAGCTTTTGCTCTTCCTTAGCCATAATTCTCATCAAAGTCTTCAAAATCGTTGAGCCAGTTTCAATGTCTCGTGAAACTTACCTCAGATCCGTTGTACCAATCGGAGCATTGTACTCACTCTCTCTTTGGTTATCAAACTCAGCTTACATCTATCTCTCAGTCTCTTTCATTCAAATGCTTAAAGCCCTAATGCCAGTAGCTGTTTATTCAATCGGGGTTTTGTTAAAAAAAGAAACTTTCAAATCACAAACTATGACTAATATGGTTTCAATCTCATTTGGTGTTGCTATTGCTGCTTATGGTGAAGCTAAGTTTGATCCTTGGGGTGTGTTTCTTCAACTTGGAGCTGTTTGTTTTGAAGCTACAAGATTGGTTTTGATTCAGATCTTACTTACTTCTAAAGGAATCAATCTTAATCCAATCACTTCACTTTATTATGTTGCTCCTTGTTGTTTTGTTTTCCTCTTTGTTCCTTGGATCTTTGTTGAGTTCCCAATTCTTAGAGATACTTCAAGTTTTCACTTTGATTTTTTTATCTTTGGAACCAATTCGGTTTGTGCATTTGCTTTGAATCTTGCTGTGTTCTTGCTCGTTGGGAAGACTTCTGCTTTGACTATGAATGTGGCTGGTGTGGTTAAAGATTGGCTCTTGATTGCTTTCTCATGGTCTGTGATTAAGGATACGGTTACACCGATTAATCTGTTTGGTTATGGACTTGCTTTCTTGGGTGTTGGATATTACAATCACTGCAAGTTACAAGCTTTGAAGGCTAAGGATGCACAGAAGAAAGTTCAAGCTAGTGATGAAGAAGCTGGGAAGCTTTTGGAAGAAAGGGAAAGTGAAGCTAAACGAAACGAAACCCAAGATTGATCTGATCTGATTCAAGAATGCAATTCCAGAGGAATAAGAGCTTGAAGGGTATGAATGTTTTGGATTTTGCATCTTCAATAGGTATGATTATCATCGTGTATGGTTTTAGTTTTGGGGTTATATTATTAAGTTATGGCTAATTATATTACATAGTAAGGTTGATGAATCTTATGATTTACATTGTATCTTCTTTTGAGTTGTTTTTTGTTTGTTACTTCTTCAACATGAATCTTATCTATATGGCCATGTGGGTAACAATTGTTGTTGTTGTAGTTACTTTTTTATATTGTTGCTTATTCAGATTGTTTTATGTCAAATTGAAGTTCTCTTCTTTCTATCTTTCTCCTATGAAACCGTTTTGATATTTTGTCGGTTATGATAAGGATTATTTGGAAGCAAGTTCCATATTATCGGGCAATAAATTACAACATCAAATGAACACATGATCTCATTAGCCTCTCCAAAGATTCCTACATTAAATCTCCATACGTCTGACTTAAAAAAAACTACATAGATCATTTATCTTTTTAAGTTTTCTACATTAGAAACAAGATATTAAACACAATTCAATTAATGGTAAAATACACTGCACAAAATGTTATAAAATTGAGGTGCATAAAAATATAATGAAACAGAGCAAGTATGATACATCACCATATGAATGTACAATGGTCTCATTTATTTATTTCCGAGCAATGGTCTCATTTAACTTCTCCAAAGATCTCTACTTTTAGAGTCTAATAGCTAAATGAGAATTTTCACCTCAACCAGTTGTCTTAGTAAAGGAAGAGGCAAAAAAAGTGTTACGTACCAAACCAAACATTTTTCAAACAACTCACGGATTAGTGCTTTCTCAACAACGAATATTTGGGAACTTCAACACATTCGGATCTATACTCGCTTTAGCATAAACCTATTTGATTCCAGAATAGAATTCCTAAGCATGCATTGGTTTGTCGCTTTGTGACTCTGACTCTAGGCAGATTTTTATATTGGAGAATGGCATTATCTAATCTACGTAGGTTCTACGACTCAAACTCCGGTGATAAGAAAACACATCTTCGACCAATCTAACTAATAATATTTCAAGCTAAATTTATTTTTCTTTGGTTAATATCTGATCATATTTCAAAACTTTGGAGAAAACCAGTTTTTTTTTTTTTTTTTTTTTTGGAATGTTAAAATTAATTGATACTTGAGGAGAGTGATTATTTACATGTTTGATCAACCAAAGGAAAAAACAACCCGAATGTGTATAACAAAAGGGAAACTAATGCCGGGCTCCGAACCAATGTTTTATTTTATTTTAATTCAAAGGAGAGTTTTTACAAGATTTTTGTTGGAGGGTATTTCAACTAATGGGAGGTCGGGTGTTTATTGGTTCGATATTCTTCAGTTCAATAAGGTATTTCTCGAAGGGAAGGATTAGAGTCCGTTTTTCTTTTATTGATTGGGTGTTTTGATCAATAAAAGAACCCAATTCGGACAGATTGAACTAACCAAATTGATCCACGAGCTCGGTAACATAGAGAACAAAAGAGAATGGTGTTCGAACTAAAAATTACAATGTCTAAGTGTTTGAACCGGACTCAAGTGGTAATCCTTTGCTCGATTCTCTCTCCTTACTTCGCTCTGTCTCCTCCTTTCAACGTGTGGTGCCCTCTTCCTTTATAGTGATCTTCTCTCACTTTTTTCTTAATGGGTTTTGTGGATTTTTTTTCTCTATCTTGGGTATGTCTGGGCGAATTTTGGCCCGAGTAGTTGGGTTGTGCTCGGTGCACCTCCAACAATTTTATTATGTTTTGAACCGGTACGAAGAGTAAAAGTCTAAGATCGATACTTTTTTGATTAACCAATATTGTATATTATTTTTATTATTATGTATATTCTAATACTATCATTGGCAAAAAATAAATAGAAAAGACAAATAAAACTATACTAATTAGACTCAAACTAATATTATTAGAGCATGATTAGAGGGAGTCTCTAACATGAGTCTCTTGTGATTAAAAAAAAATCAAAAAAAGAAGAAAGAGAATAAGATGAAGTTTTGATTTAAGAACTTTTGAGACACTCATGAGAATTTCATCTAACACTTGTCCATAAGTAATTGGTTCAATTCTTTTAAAATTTTTAAAATTTAATTATATAATCAATTTCTACTAAAATAATTTTTGTTTGTTTGTTTGAGAGACTCAATGAATTTCTCACCAATGTAGAAGAACATCCACATTGGAGAGTCTTTTGCAATAATTTCTCAAGTATAAAAAAATTAATAAACTAGTAATCAATAATATTTAATTGTGAGAGTTTTTTAAAAAAGTTGAGAGAATCTCTTATAGTCAGACTTTCACCACTTTTTTTAAAGATTCTTACAATTAAATATTATTATTTATTAATTTATTATTTCTTTTATAGTTGAAAGAATCTTGTAAAAGACTCCTAATGTGGATGCTATTAGTCCAATTAGATTGCACCAACCGAGTCCATTTCTCTAATGCCACTCCTCTATAAGATGACGATTTTACCCTTAATGAAATTAGAAACTCGACCAAATAAAGTTATATATATGTAATTGTAAATAATACTAAGCAAAACACGGTAGCTCAGTGGTTTGAACCTTCGGTCGAATGTGCGCACCCTTTGGTGTAAAAAAAAAAAATGACAAACTGATTACACCGTGGCACGCCAGATTAGTTTTTATCATTAGAGCAATTGATTTGCACCAATGGCCAAACGGAATACATCATAATATATGCCACGGACCAAACCACATCGGGTTTGGCAGATTGGCATATCGGCATATCCTAGTTTTGAGACTTTTGACATCTACCGAACACACTAAACAAAATCTATACGGACATTAATAAGCCAAATCACCAATCCAACAGACGGTCCACATTCCACCACGTGGCTCTCTTCTAGCTCGCCACGTTGACACCTATTAATACCGTTCTTATTTCGTCCTCCGTTTCCGAAACAGTAACTAAACCGTGATCGGAAGCTAAATTCAGTGAAGAAACCAAAATTGGAGTCTGAAGCAAATAATGCCAAAGCTTTCACAGATCTCTACTGTTCTACGTCTAGGGTTTTCTTCAAGAACAAGACTCTCCAATGGCTTCAACTTCGTTTCTCGTTTCTATTGCGCCTCTGATCCTCCCATACCATCAGGTACTTTAATGATTTTCAAATCTTGAATCATACATAGTTATCAAAATTGAGATTGATTTTTTCGAATTTGGTGTCAGGTCCATTGACGAGTTACAGTAAGCTAGTGGAGCAAGAGAGGCTACAACATGATCCATACCAAGAAAAAGTTGTTTCAGCATTTGAAAATTTGTTTGGAAGATTGGAACATTTCGAGAAGGAAATGGAAGATTATCATGTAAAATTAGGCTTAAGAATCTCTCCTTAGTGTGTAAATGGTTCAATTGTTTGCATTTATGTGTAACATTTTGGTTTTCAGGTGAAATTAGCTGACTGGGAGAAGAAGAGAGAAGAGGAGCGGCGAAAGCTAATGGTGGAAGAAGCTGAGAAAAAGGAAGAAGATGGAATGTGGGCATCTATGAATAAACATGGTCAAAAGCTTTTAGGAAGATGGGTATTAGGGTGAGCTTTTGTTCAATGGCATTGGCTTCTTCTTCAGTTAGATTTTCATTTTTTCAAAATGGTTTTGTGTGTTTTGGGCTTGTTTTAGGCGAAGAAAGATGAATGTAGAACCTGGTGTTGGTAAATGGGTATCATATCTTAACCGAGAGAGAAAATTGGATTCAATTGTCGGTTCTTGTCCTGCAGTACCACGAGCTCCTAAAGGATTATATATCTATGGAAATGTAGGATGTGGTATGTTACTAGACGCTACGTTATGCTATACTGTATGATACCGCGTTGAGGGTTAGCTAGATGAGATCATGTTTTTTGGTGTTTTTCATGTAGGCAAGACTATGCTGATGGATATGTTTTATGGCTCTACTGATGGGATTATCAGACATAGACAACGGTTTCATTTTCATGAAGTGAGTGAGTTTTTAGAGATTCCTTTTTTGGTTGTGTCTAAAGAAAAACTTAATTCAGACTCTTATATTTTCCATTTTGTTCTTCTATAGGCTATGCTGAAGATAAATGAGCAAATGCATAAGTATTGGAAGGAGAATGGAGCTGAAAAGTCATCGCAATATAGAATTTCTAGCTGGATTATGAATCTTCCTGTTGATGAGAAAGTTAAGGAATGGTTAGCCGGAGAAGAATTTTATAAGCAGCAACTCCAAATGAAACACATTCTTCCAGCTGTGGCTGATAAGTTTCTCGTTGATCAGCAATCGAGTAAAAAAGGAGCTAGCGTCCTTTGTTTTGATGAGATTCAGGTAACTGTATACATGAAAGTATGAAAGAAACTACAGTATCTAAATTCATTATTCTAAGAAGAGATTGTATACTATGGGAAAGTGATGAAAGTGTTAAAATCTTGGCTCGCTAATTACTGCTTATACCAGTCATAATTCATAAAGGCAATTCAGTATCTATGAGAGTTTGGTTAAACTGGATTCACTGTTGTTTGCCCGAAAATGTTCATTCGTTTCGTAACGTGGACTTGCATCTTCTGTTACAGACAGTTGATGTATTTGCTATTGTGGCCTTATCTGGAATTATGAGCAGATTGTTGACTACAGGAACTGTTCTTGTGGCCACCAGTAACCGAGCACCACGGGAGTTAAACCAGGTTTGTTTTTCTTCCTCCTTTAAAGCCGTCATGCATTTTTAGCATAAAGGTCTAGTTAATCTATTCTTGACTATTGCAACTCTTGATTTTATGCTGAGTTACTACTTTTCTCGCGAATGTTGTTGGAACAGGACGGGATGCAGAAGGAGATATTTGACAAATTTATCTCTAAATTGGAGAAGCACTGTGAAATTATCTCAATTGGAAGTGAAGTAGATTACCGCCGGATTGCAGCAAAAAACTCAGTTGAATATGTATAAATCGCAGACTCTTTGCATTATTTCTTGTTTGGTTCCTTTTTTTTCTGTCTGATGAAATTGTAAATGTGCATTTATAGGTTCACTACTTATATCCTTTGAATGATACTGTTATAGAAGAGTTTGAAAGAATGTGGCGTCAGGTCACTGACCAGTACGGTGGAGAAATAACTTCTGCAACTCTCCCAGTGATGTTTGGAAGGTAATAATGAGAGTAATGGTGTTTCTTTTTATTATGGATCAAATTAAAATCACAATGGCTTTTTTTGTTTGCACGTGTATCATCAGAACAATGGAGGTTCCTGAAAGCTGTAATGGAGTAGCAAGATTCACATTTGAGTATCTATGTGGTCGACCTGTAGGTGCAGCAGATTATATCGCAGTGGCGAAACAATATCATACAATCTTTATCTCTGAGATTCCAGCAATGAGTATGGAAATACGTGACAAGGTATAAACTTTAATCAAGATTTATGGCTTTTGAGGTCTTTGGTTCCCTTCCTCTTAAGGCTTTTGATGTTTTCAGGCACGTAGGTTTATAACTCTTGTGGATGAGCTATACAACCACCATTGTTGTCTTGTCTCATGTGCGGAGACACCTATCGATGAGTTGTTTCAAGGAACTGCAGAGGGTACGCTCTTTGATCTGGAAAGGTAAGAAAACATAATTAACATTAGATATTGCAGTCCAAGAGTGGGTATCCTAGTTTACCGTTCAATTTGGTTCGGTTTTGGTTTCGTTTTAATTCGATTACATTCAAATCAGTTTTTGTTTTGATTCAGCTTTAAAATAGTAGAACCAATAGGATTATACACACATTTTGATTCAGTTTCGGCTAAATCATTTTGATTCAGTTTTGTTTATATGACAGTCCCCTAAATTCTACCAAGATTGTTAATTTTATATGTGTGTCACATAAATTTATCGGAAACTTGCAGCTTCCAATTTGAGACGGAGACTGAAGATTCGAGATTAAGGCGAGATGTGCTTGCAGAAGGTAGCATAAGTGCAGCTGGCACGCCTTCTTCGATCGTATCAATGCTTTCTGGTGAAGAGGAAATGTTTGCCTTTGCTCGAGCTGTAAGTCGTATCTCACTTTCTAATATCCTTTTCATCCAAAAATGTGGTTTAGAGTATTTGGTTAATTATGTTTGAATGGTGCAGGCGTCGCGGTTGATTGAGATGCAGACCTCATTGTACCTTGAAGGAGTTCGGTTCTTGCATCCTTATTTCCATCAGCAGAAGTAATTCATAAATAACAAATGAATAATTAACTTGTTTTTTTTCCCTGTG
>CM051376.1:17552117-17577117 GCA_028015245.1 Cardamine occulta | reverse complement strand
ATTATTTTTAGCAGAAGTGACCAACCAAAGGTTTGGTCTCTTGCCTTTATACCAATTACTAAGACGATTCATGAATAAAAATGTTCTTCTGTTTTTGATGATCAATCAGAAAACGTCTGCAATGTGAGTATGTGACTAAGAGTTACTTTCATGAATACTAATCTGTTTTGCATCCAAAAAAAAAGAAAAAAAAAAGAAGACTAATCTGTCTTTGCTCGAATGGAGGAAAAAATCAATCATTTGTTTTATTCTTCTTTTCCATTTTTTCAGCTGAAAGTATGTCTAATCTGTCTTTGCTCCCTGCCATTTTTTTTGGTTGGTGAGTCATGAATAAAAATGTTATTTGGTTGGTGAGTCATGAATAAAAACAGGAAATAACAATTTTTTTCCCGCTATGTTCCATCATTAAAACGTTTGCACTGTCATGTAATTTCCTGTTTTTTTTTGGGATGTTTAGATTATTACAATAGTTATGATAAGCGCACGTGATTATTATATGCACCTACCAACAAAACCATTGCACGGATATATATATTTCCGTTTATTATATTATCATTATTAGAGATATTTAATCTAATCATAGCCGATTATATGTAGTATATACAATTACAATGAACAATTTCTCCAAACAATAATTTCACGACGCAAATTCTCTCCGATAATCGATTCTGCAAGTATAAACATATTCCTAATAGACATGCTTTCTCTGCAGCAGTTAGATTTATGATGGTTTTGCATGTACGATATTTGTATGATGGACAAAATCTCTCCACAACACATGAGACTACGGCGGACAGCTCTATCTGCAGCACTCTTGAACCTCTGAAAAATTTTGCATTTATTAATCTGCAAGAAACGTCACTTTATGAGGATCGAACCCCATACCTAGTGTAGAAATCTTTAAACCTCTAACCAATGGGCCGAAAGTGCTTCCACATGATGCTAATTGTTTAGATCAGATTTTTGAGATACGTTGGACCAAAGTAAAGCCGACCTCGACCAAACACCATAAATTATGGATTTAAAATATATTATATCAATATTATTAGAAATATTTGATTTAATCTTATTATAATGATACTCGACAGTTGCAGTATATACGATTATAATGAAGAATTTATTCAGTTAACGATTTCACAACGGAAATTCTCTCCGATAGCCGGTTTTGCATGTACGAATCCATAATGAACACTCTCTCCGATCTATGAAAAATGGTTCTTTATGTACGACATCCCCATGATGGATATGCCTTCCTTGCAACACATGAGACCATGATGGACATCTCGATCTGCAACACTCCGGAACCTCTGACGAACTTGCATCAATTAATCTACTAGAAACTGTGTTTTCTAGAGATCTAATGTAGAAACCTTTAACGCTTGATCCATGGGTCAAAAGTGTTTTCCACAAGTCTCCAAAATTTTAACATTAAATTTTAGTATACAAATAAGTTCCAAATTTTAAGACAAAATATTAATGTATAAATGGACTCGATTTTTTTTTTTGCTTGGAACTCCCTAAATTTTAGGACTGGTCATGCGTAAAATATTCAATTACCATAGAAGGATTTAACTCAAGCTGATGAAGTTCGGTGAAAGATCCAGATATTTCAATATATAGTTAAGTCAAAACATCTATTTTCGGTAATAGCATACAAAACCAAGAAAGCTTCTAACTTCGGTGACCGATATAGGTTGTGGCCATTTTTGTATCATGACAATCATCTCCGTATCTGCTGATACTCCTGTTTTTGATACTCGATGGCCGAGGAAACCAATTTGTTTTGCCAAAACTTACACTTGCTGAACTTGGCAAATAGCCATTGTTGTCTTAATCTTTCCAATACTTTCCTCAAATGCTCTTTATGTTCTTCGACACTCCGAGAGTAAATAAGAAAATCGCCAATGAATATTATGACAAAGTCATCGAGATAATCATAGAATACCTTTTTCATTAGTCTCATGAAAGCCACTGGTGCATTAGTGAGGCCGAATGGCATTACCACAAATTCATATTGCCGATACCTTGTTCTAAATACGTTATTTTCACATCTTGTTCCGAGATTAAGATTTGGTGGTATCTGGATGTCAAATCAATCTTGGAAAAACAACTTGCATCTCTTAACTGATCTAGCAGCTCATATATTCTTGGTATCGGGTACTTGTCTTTGATCATTATGTTATTGATTCTTTGGTAATCAAATACATAATCACATACTTCCATCTTTCTTTCTCACAAATAAAATGGATGCTCCCCATGGTGATGAACTTGGCCGAATAAAACCCTTCTCAAGTAAATCTCCCAACTGTTTCTTTAATTCAGCAAGCTCGGCTAAAGCCATTTGGTATGTTGCCTTAGCTATCAGAGCAGCTGTTGGTTCCAAATTAATGGTGAACGGGTTACTCGGAGGTGGAGGTAATCCGTCCAATGACTTGAACACGTCTTTGTATTCTTTCACCACTTTAATATTCTCGATTCTTGGTTTTTCTATCTCGTTATCCCCTGTAGTAGTAAGGGAAACAAGATATACTTCTCCATCTTCGAATAATTCTTCAATCCTTAAGGCTGATACAAATGACGTTGTTTTACTTAGAAAGATTCTTAGGTAAATCAACCACATGGTGCCTTTTTCTCGAATATTATTCTTCTTTTTCTACATTCTAACTGGGCTTGGTGCCTTGATAAACAATTCATTCCCAAAATAATCTCAAACTTCTCCATTGGCATTATCAATAGATCTGCCAGGAAAACTAGATTCTCAACGGGTACCGGGACTTCTTTCAATACTCCACTGGCTCGAAGAACTTGAATTCCAGCCGTATATACCACATATCTCATCTATTTCTTCAAACATCTTTTCAAACTTACCAACCACTTCGGGAGTCACAAAACTGTTTCTTGCACTTGAATCGAACAAGACATGGGTGTGGTTACCATCAACAAGTAATGTCACTATCACCAACAAGTTATATGCATGCAACAAATATCAAGCAATCACACAATCAAGCAATCACCTAATCAACAAGAAATCATGCAATAGTAAGAGTTAGAACCCTTGCAAACCTGTAATGGGACCCTTGGGTTGACCTAGAGGGTTGGGTGGCTCTAAATTTATGGCATAAACTCTCGCTAGTGATTCTTGCCTCTGCTTCTTCTTCCTTGGTGTTTCTTTTGCTTGTTGTGCTGGCAGAGGATGCTCAAGGGTTGGATCGGTTCTTCGGATTTGCTTATTCGGGCAAAAGGTGGCATAGTGCCATTCTCTCCACATGTTAAACATGTAATAAACGAAAAGTTAGTTACCTTGGATTGGCTACCATTAGTACATTGTCGAGTAATATGCCCTATTTTTTGCATACATAGCAGCTTCGTTGTTCAAAGGATGGTTTTCCATGTCCTCAGTTATTGTATCCGCCTCTTTCATAATTATTACTTGATCCCCGGTTTCCTGGTGGAATCTCCTTCTTATTTTGGCAAAAGTCTGCTCTTTCATTGTTCTTGGCTGGTACAGAGTGTGGGTGAACTCCAGTTTTCCGTGCTATCATTTCATGTTCCCTTGTAATAATTTTCTCCATTGACAAAACTCATTCTACTAGCTCATTGAGATTGGTATACATCACGAACATAAGACTTCTTTGAATATCTGGTCTCAGTTCCCACAGGAACTTTCAAATCATAGCATCTTGATTGTCTTTTACTGGGCTAAGGTATCTTCACAGTCTCATATTCTCGAAAACTCTGATCTCCTTGCTCCAAATTATTGAATTGTCGCTCCAATCGATCTCAAGCTTCAAGTGGAAAATACTTAAGTTAAACTCTCTCTTAAAATTTTCCCACGTAATATCTTGATATTGGTAGCGGGGCATCACACTTTCCCACCATGTGTATGCAAGTTCATCCAAAAAGTACTCGGCTATCTAGACTTTAAACTCTTCTGAGCATCTTGAAGTATCAAAATTTATCTTCAAGTTTTGCAACCATCAGCTGCGACCATATTTTATTCTCTTTTGTCCTTGCAGATTCCCAAATCCCTCATATCATAGTTACGAGTTTGAGGAATTTTAAGGAAACCGATTCTCTTTGATTTCCTTTGGTGGGCACTTGTTGGGGCTGTTGTTGTGGTTGTTGTTGCTACTGATGTAACATGTGAGTTAATAGCTCGTGGATCATGGTTAAACTTCGTGGATTCTCCGGTGGAATAGATATTCTCTTAGTATCCATTACACTGGGTATGAACCATATGGTCTCGAATACGGTTGATTATGTAGACCAGTGTTCTGGTTAAAGGGTGACGATTGGAAACCCTGAACTGAGCTGAACTGTGCAGAGTGTATTGGAGAATCCATTGGAGTAGAATTAGAAATTCTATTGCATGTGTCAACTTGGTGATCTCTAGATGGATCATGATTTGTTGAATTTACTTCCTCTTCTTCAGTACTTGGAAAACCCAACCCTCTCTGCGTCGGCAAATAGCTATCTAACTTTTCTTGGGACATCGTTAGTTGTTCTACAAGTAAGCAACAAGGTAATCTTAACTCGACTTAATATCTAATACGAAACGAGTTAAATTACCTAATATACCTTTTATGACTCTTTTTGACTCGATAAAACATTGAAAATATGAGTCATGGATAACATGGTAAACCATGCTTAGATACCACCTTTTTGTAGTAACTGCGGATCGTTTTATGACCGGATAAGTAAAGAATAACCTGTAGCCACTACAATGATAATTTAACAAAGAAGTTTTGGTTAAGGTCAAGAATCAAGTCCTTAACCAATCGTCCTTGTCATTATCCCACTTTGGATTATAAACTAGGCTTTCCAACTCAAACAATATCCTTAGTGTTGTGTTGTCACGGACAGGATCTTTACTAGCCATGACTCGCTTTTTAGATAGAAATCTCCGTTTTATTCCTTATAGATTTATTTTACAAATGTTTACCAAAAATATATAAGTAGATGGCCATGTCTGATTGCTAAAAGTTCTGTATATAATATAAACATATATTTTTGCAGCACCAAAACTACTCTGGAGTCCTATCATTCCATAAACCCTCTAGTGGATCCCTCTATTGGTTTTCTGCAACAAAAAGTAGAGTCATAAGTAATCTAGGATTACTTAGTGAGGCCGAGATTCCTGCAGTAAATATTAGAATTTTCCCCACTCATTCCAAAGACAAGCAATAAGTTCACACAATCAAGCAACGCTTGTGGAAGCAATAATAAATATGCAACAAATAGTCGTGATATGCATTGTTTAACAAGTACAACTTGTTAGACTCAATTATGCAACCCCCCCTCTCATTCCTAGACACATGGCTTTACTCCCCCTTGACAGTCATTCACCATCTTATGTTGAGACCACACAAGAAACTCCAACATAATCTAATCTCTCGACATGCTTTAAAACTCACAGACACAAGGTCACGGGAGAAATCCACACTCGATTAATCTCATAGATTGCCTGAAACATACGGTCTATATGACACATAGAATCAGTATAATCTCTCATCCAAACTCAACTTAGTAAATAGCCACCTAGGCTAAGTACTTCGACACCCATGCATGAATAATATAAGGAAGCAACAAAGAATCCAAATAACTTATTCAATAATAAACGCATAAATCAATCAATAACCCATTCATGTACTACTTCACATCTTCGGAACTCACGGAAATGACCTATGAAGATTCGGATCTGGATTTGGATCTTCGTCACTTGGTAGAGCTTTTGTGGCACGGACTAGAATCTAGCCAGTTTCTCTGGTAGCTTCTCGACAGTTCAGACAATATTTAGTGATTTCTCTGATATGTTCTCTCTTAACAAATAAGTTAAAGCCTTCAATTTATAGGGAATAAGGGAGGAGCTCGTATGGACACGTTTTAGTGTGTATCAATACTTGTTCGAGCAGCTGTCACATGGAAAGTGTTTGTGGTGACAAATGTTTCGTCCAAGTGGGAAAAGAAGGCTGGTGGTGCACGTGTTTCCGAAGGCGTGGACTGCAAGTTTTGGTCGGTCAACGATGGTCAATGCCACTCAATGCGGTCAATGCCGGTTAACACCGCTTTAGTAACTGCTTATTGGTCTGGTTCCAGTCCAGTGGTGGTTCCGTGGTTTCTCTGCCAAACGTTCCACCAGTAAAGATTTCTATCGATGGCCATCAATCACCATCGAGTATGGTACGGTAATTACCAAAGATCAGTGGTGGATTCTCGTCATTTTGGCATTTGGTCGAGTTTGCTTCGAGTATTCATGTTCCAAATGCTTTTTTTTATCCTTAGGAATATTCTTGCACTTGATTCTCTCCATTTCCTTTCTTTCTTAGTGTTTTTGTCACAATGCTCCATCTTTCCTTGGTAATTCCTACTCGGCAGTGTACTTTGTCGAGTAACTTTGGTAATGATGGATTTTACCTGGGCATTTGTCTACATGGAACGATTTTTGCCTGTTTTCCTTATTCCTTGAAATTTTTCTTGGAATTCTCTTCGTTCATCCTTGTTCAATCTTGAGGTTTCTTTGATTCTCCCAATGTCCGTCCTTAGATAAAGGAGAGGGTCATTACAACCACTGTGTTCAAGAAACATGTGTATAGTATCAGAATGCGTCGCCAAAAAAATTTATAAGATGTGATCTTGATCATTCGAGGGAAAAGTTTGCATGGTTATACTATTTTTATCTATTGTATTTTTTCACTAGAGTTTTTCTAAAAATGTTTATAATGAGGCAACAAAAACACATTACAAGAATCAATAGTGACACTGGTTTCCAAGTGATAGTGTTATAAAAATCAACAAAAGAGGCGTATGTAAACAAAAGAGACACATGTATTGAACTATAATTTGTGTGGAGCACAACGTCACTATGTGCGCATAATAACTTACTTTTTTCGGCTATATTAAGGAACAATTTCATTTGTTTGTAACATATATAACATTCTCAATATAACATTTGTCTCTTTTATTATTAGAATATTTTGATATTTTTCACGCATAACTAATGTTTCTTCAATATTTATATAGGTGGTTTAGGAAATATACTAGTTTTTAAGTTTTTTTTGTGATTTAGGTATTTTTTAAATTTTGTTAAGTTTTAGGATAGTTTTTAAGAAAAAATAGGGGAGTATTTATTTTAAAACTACCCTAAAACTATCCAAATCTCAAAAACTACCTAAATCACAAATAAAAACTTAAATTCTAATTTTCTCTATTTATATTTATATATCTCACATATATTACAATATTTTTATTTTTTTCTAGTAAGCTTTGATTTTCAGAGTTGATTTTTGAATCTTTCTTTCTTAGCGTATAACTTCTTTTCGTTGATTATTTTTTTAGTTTAGCAAATTAAACAAAAAGCTAATGTAACTCGAATAGTGTAAAATAAAAAATAATAGACTTTTCTAATCCTTATTTTATTTTTACACAATTTGTAACCCTTTTTCTTTTGTTGACATCACTATTTGCAATCTATTAATTAAAAAGAAAAACATACATACTTCATAGTCAGTCATACTGGCACAGTTTGACCAATTTTGACGAATTTTCCATCTTATCCAAATTAAAATATAGACAAAACTGAAAAAAAGATTAAAAAAAAACCTAAGAAAACGAATATCATAAAAATTAAAAATATAAATAAACCTAACCGCCTAGCAGCCTCCGCCCCAACCACTCACCCATTCAAAAGGCCAAAAAAAAAGAACATCAGCTGCAACCAGAGCAGCGGTCGTAAAACCCTAACCCGAGTCCGACTCATCAGATTCCATCTGACCGTTCTCGTCGTCGATACACAGGTTTCGTCAAGCCCTTTCCTCCAAAATCTTCACTTTTTTCATTCTTCACGGATATGTGGAGGTCGTGAATCGTGAACGAAGCCTGTCATTACTAATCACTCGATAAGCTTCATACCAAGGACCTCTGTATTGATGGGCAAGACTGGAATCCAATTGTTCGACGATACAAGGAATGGGTTTTTCTCGGTATCCGATTTGGGATCCGATTGGAGCATCCAACAAAACCCAAATTACCGTCCAGTTGGTGGATTATTCGCGAGTGTTAATCAATTAGGAGCTGGATTCGGGTCAGGATTCGGGTCTGGATCTATTTCATCTCCGGATCCTTCCAACAGAGGCACCAACAATGGTAGCTTCGCTACTCAGTTCAATGATCTATGCACAAAGTACTTGCCTTTTAAAGAGGAAGAGGAAGAAGAAGTTGGTGAGAAGAGGATGAAGAAGAAGAAGAAAGGAGGGTTGAAATTGAAGCTTAGGATTTCGAATCCTTCGTTACGGCGGTTGTTAAGTGGAGCTGTGGCTGGAGCGATTTCGAGGACGGCGGTGGCTCCTTTGGAAACTATTAGGACTCATTTAATGGTGGGAAGTGGTGGTGAGTCTACTACTGAAGTGTTTCGTGATATCATGAAGCATGAAGGTTGGAAAGGTCTCTTTAGGGGTAATTTGGTCAATGTGATTCGTGTAGCACCCGCTCGAGCCGTCGAGGTAATACCAATTGGTGAATTATAGAATAGCTTTGGAATTTTATATGGTTGGTGAATATGTTTGGCTTGAAACTTTTCTGTGTTGTATTTGTTAATATGCAGCTCGAGCTTTAGTTCAAACACATTTGGCTAAAGAATATTTGCGGATTAGTTAGTTTTAACCGTTTTTTTAGTAAATTCTAACGACTCTTTCAACTCCGTGTAGCTTTTTGTTTTCGAGACAGTTAACAAGAAGTTGACTCCAAAGCTCGGAGAAGACTCGAAAATTCCCATCCCAGCTTCATTGCTTGCGGGTGCTTGTGCTGGGGTTAGCCAGACCCTCTTGACATACCCCCTCGAACTTGTCAAGACCCGTCTTACCATTCAGGTGTGCTCCATTTAGTTTCCATAGTTTTTTCGGGTAAAATGGTATTGAGAAGTGGAGATTTTGCCTGTAAACATGAGAAATAATTTGGCAAAATCTAATCCAATTCTTAATGTGGAAGGAATTTGAGGGCTTTAGAACATTTGACTAAAGATGGTATATTGTTAGGGAAGGTAGAGTTTAGAAATTGATCATTGATTGGTCTTCGAAACCATTTTGCAGAGAGGTGTGTACAAGGGAATATTAGATGCGTTTGTCAAAATAATAAGGGAGGAAGGCCCGACAGAACTTTACAGAGGTCTTGCCCCGAGCCTTATAGGAGTGGTTCCATATGCAGCAACAAACTACTTCGCCTATGACTCCTTAAGAAAAGCATACCGTAAAATGGTGAAGCAAGAGAACATTGGGAACATCGAGACTCTTTTGATAGGTTCTTTAGCTGGTGCATTATCAAGTACCGCAACTTTCCCCTTGGAGGTTGCTCGGAAGCATATGCAGGTAGGAGCAGTTGGTGGGAGAGTGGTTTACAAGAACATGTTGCATGCTTTGATCTGCATACTCGAGAAAGAAGGTCTTGCAGGTTGGTACAAAGGGCTTGGACCGAGTTGCTTGAAGTTGGTTCCTGCAGCTGGAATCTCTTTCATGTGTTACGAGGCGTGCAAGAAGATACTCATTGAGAACAACAACGAGGAAGCCTGAGCACTTTTGGGTTTGATTAGACTAACACAATGGCTCTGGTGAAACCAAATCAGGTCATGGTTGATGATTCTGCAGTCATATCAGAATGGCGTCGTTGTACCAATTGAGACTTCACATTCACACAATTAAGGAGATCTAAATTTTACAGTTTTGGGCGGGCACATTATTGATTCATTTGGAATTAACAATCCAAAAGATCATTTTTGTTTTGATTTTGGTTTTATGTTATGAATCTGAGATAGCTTGCTTTTATTTATTTTGTTGACTCAAATATGTTGGAACTACGATTATACAATTCCCTATATATTATATACAACACACTCATATCATAGATAGGGGCATAGGGCAAAAACATGACAATGTGCAGCTCACTGACCCAAGAAATTGTTGCTCTCAACGTCATGGTTGGAAACAAAGGGGTCGGTTCGGACCCAAAGTAATGAAAAGACCGATGCAAGAAGTGCAGACCAGACAATGACAATGGTCGGAGTCCGATTCTGTCTTCCCAAAAGACCTTTCAAGAAAGGGTAAAGATGAGCAACAACCCACAGTGCAAAAAAGAGTTTTCCCATGAGAGGTCCCCACGATTGGTACCCGCTGTTAATAGCAAAGGAGACACCAGCCACAATACCGACAACGTTGAGCAGTAAGATAGTGGTTGGTGGGATGAGAAGTGATGTCCATTTGAAGACGTAGAGCTCTGCAAAACTGCTCGTTCCTCCACCAGTCTTCAAGGGCTACACCACTCCATTTGAGCTCCAAGATTGCCGTCGCATAGATGGATATAAAGAGCAGAATGAAACACCAGCTCGCAGAGTTGCTTATCTGCAAGTTAAGGATAAATAGAATGATTGAAAAATCCAATTTCAAATGCAATAAATAGATGAAACCAAGACTGACCTCAGGTATAATGGACTTGTTGGTTATGAGGCAAAATGCTGGAAGCATACAATAGGCAAGGAGCGGGATGGATGTGATCGGGTAGACTATGGTATTGACATAAGCAAGTCTCTCCAAAAGTTTCAACCTTCCATTATAGCCATACCATATTGGGCAATGTCTGCTCAGAAGAATCTCGATAGATCCCAAAGCCCATCGAAGAACTTGGTTCAAACGATCAGAGAGATTGATGGGTGCTGATCCCTTGAACGCAGGACGTGGAGGCACACAGTAGATTGATATCCAACCCCTTGCATGCATCTTGAACCCAGTAAGAATATCTTCCGTCACAGAACCGTAGATCCACCCGATCTAAACAAACGAAAAGATGAACAAAGTTATCAAACAGAAAACAAATAATGGCTTTGTTGTTTGAACGGTCTTCTAAGACCTCTGACCTCTTTGCCCCATTCAGTTTTGGCCTCATAACCACAGCTTATGACATGAATCGCCTCCTTGAGAAGAGTCGTGAGGTTGGTTGTTGGTGGAAGACCTCCTTGTTCCATGAAGGTAGCCTCAATAAATACTGGCGACTGTCCAAAACGCCTCTCAAGACTTTTCTGGGACACTAGAGATATCTCATCATCATAGCCTGCAAGAACAAGAATATTCAGTGAAGAATTTCTTTCCCATACGCAATAATGTCGTCTCATAGAAGTCTTTGGCATACAGACCTTCGTCAATGTCTTCCATATTGGAAAGCGGAGCACTAGAGTCACTTCTCTTTATGCTTCTATTGTGTTCGTAGTTAAGTTTGTTGCTACTCTTTCCTTTCTTCCTTGAGCCAAAACAGCTCTTTACAATGATATTAGGTTCAAGATATTCTTCTGTTAGAACAGGATCATACCCATATAGAGCCTGTCTGTTAAAACAACAACCAGTACCCACATATACAGGACCCTGGATACCATCTTAACCCTTCAAGTTAATCTGCACAACATAATACACATCCGAGTCAGCTCAGGTGAACAATATATGATCGAGACAGACGTGATATAAAAGACAATAGTTGTGAATGCTAGAGCTTAAACTCACATCGAAGAAGACAATATTTCTGTTGGCGTATCCATCATGCAAGTCAATAACGTCAAAACGTTGTGGGAACTGCACATAGCAGCATTTCTTTCCGATAGCAGGGTCCATCATGAAACACATGGCTTCTTTAACCGCCTTGCTGTTGTTGAAGTAATGATCACAATCAACGTTCAAAAGATATGCTCCATTGGTAACAACAGCAGAAACACGGATCTGTCGAATTCAAGAAAAGCTCAATCAATAAAAGGCTGGTGGCAAAACACAAAAAGTGCTTCCAAGCCATTGAACAAAAGAGGGAACATAAGAAATTAGAAAGATAAACAAACCAGGGCATTCATAGCACCAGCCTTCTTGTGATGCTGAAACCCTAGACGCTTTTCATGGGACACATAGATGAGCCTAGGTAGCTCATTTCCATCGGTATCCAAACCTCCACAATGACCTAAGAAAACCTAAATTGAAACAAAATAATTAGCATCAACAAACATCTTACAATAGTGTTGTGGCCAAATAAATGTTAGTGTACCTGAGTCATCCCAGTATGGTCTCTAGGGTTATTACCAGGCCAGGGAGTACCATCCTCCATTGTCCAGCCATCTTCAGGTATCTTTTGTGCTTTCGCAACAAGGATATTGATCTTTACTTTGAACTCCTCATACTCTCTCTGTCAGTGTAAGACATAAGAAAATGTGACATTCACTCTTTAGTCCTAGTCCAAGCAGAAGCTATTAATGCAATTATAGTAGTCCAAGTGACCTTCATTGCGCGTCTCTCTTTGACAAAAGAAGGTTGGATCTTGTCCTTCAAGTAATCTATCTTCTGAGAAAAATAGAACTCAGGAGCTCTAGGTTCAATGTTGAACTTCTTGCAAAAAGGTACCCATTTTTTTGCAAACTCGGCGGTTTCAGAAAGGGCTTCGAAAGTTAGTATAGCTGAACCATCATCCGAAACATAACACGCGACTTTTTCCACTGGGTAGTCCACAGCAAGAATCAAGAGAACCGTGTTTGCTGTTACAAGAGGAGGCTCTTTCATTGGGTCCACAGTACTAACAAACACATCCACGGGAGCTAGCTGTGATGGCTCACCGTCTCGATCGTATCTATCGTAAAAGAAAACCAAAACCAAAAGCATCAAATGCAAATAAACAAAATGCTAATGGGATACCATTTTGTTCTTATTCTCAAACCCCACTGAGACCAACCTTAAAGCAAGCCTGTCAAGATAAGTCTCTCTGTTAATGGGATACCATTTTGGAAACTGATCAAGAAGCCAAGAAAAGGCAAACCAGATCTCACAAATAACTGAGGTCAACCACAAGGCGTATGCATCTTTCACGGGATGAGTTGTACGATAATGCAAGAAGACTCCCAAAATAATGAGCCGTAGAACTATCACAATACGATAAGGTGTCATACGAGAGGATGGGATAGGAACCACACGGCTCATAGGAAGCCGAGCATCATCATCCCTGTAAGTACAAGAAAATGATTCAGAAGATCATGTAACCTTAACATGTTTTTTGGATTAAACATTTATACTCGAAAACAAGAGCGGGTCTCAATGTCACGACAAATAAATGGACCACGGCAAACTCCAAATGCAAAATGAAATTAAACCAACAAAGAATTATGCTAAGTACTTATAACTTACATTTGGAGTTCTTCACCATTTGATCCAGTCCTTTCAATATCTCCTCCCCTTCCTTCATTGTATTTACCAGTCATCTGTATCATATTCTTGTCTTGCTTCAGCTCCCAACCTTCGATTCTATCTTTCCAGTCAACATTCCCAAGTCCATAAGAGTTCAAGTCTTTTGATGGGTCTACAATTCTTACAGGCACTGCATATTTGTATTAATAAAAAAAAATCACAAGATACACAATTTGATGAAGGGCAAACACATGAAGCAAAAGTTTATTCATACCAGGTAGCTGTGGGTCAATACAAGGAGACAAAATAACATTCCTATCCGTCGCATGAATCTCCCCAGAAACCTATGTATAGAAATAATCAGGAAAACGTCATTATATCAAAGTTAGAAGACAAATGATATGTTAGTCACTACCGGATGGCCATGAGTAAGAAGAGAAATTAGAGATTCCAGTCGAGATGACGAAGAGAACTCTTCAGAGCGATGCGGGAGTCTTTCCTTGTTGTTTCCTTGAGTATAATCAAACTCATTCTCGACATTTTTATCTCCTTCATTTTGAGGACTCTCTATACCAAATCAAATGTTTCAGAAAATGAAACTAAAGAAACTGATCATTCATAGAAACAACCAGAAGACAATAGCACAACATACTACTGACCATTGTGCTGTCTCAATCTAGTCTTGCACTGCGGGCAACATTGAGTTCCATCTTTCTTCTCATACTCATAACAAGAACGACACAAAGGGAATCCACATTCATTACAAGCGATAAAGACATTTCCAGTTTCAGTGAGTCCAACATCATCACCACAGATCTGACATATCTGGCCACTCAGATTTGTCAAGGGTTTCACCTGCACTTTGAACACAAAAGGATGTTAGAAAGAAACAACAGAAACAGACCAATAAGGATCTAAAAATGAAGAAGAAGAAAGAACTGTCAAATGAACAAGGAAAAACTGATGTAATAAACCCCGCCATCGGAATCATATCGTTTATGCCGGCGCTCGGCTTCATCGTTCTTCAAAACGTCGTCGTAATGGAGAGGAAAATGCGGGATTTAGAAAGTTCTTAACTAAAATAAATGTCCACTTCTCTCACTCGTCTCTTCAACTAGCTTCCACTTCTAGTTCTAGTTCTAGTTCTGTCCATTTTATGTTTACGTTTTCGTATTTTTTGTTTACTTATTTTCTTAATTGTGAATTAAATACTAACACACGTGGTAGTCGTCAGACAGTTCTAAAGTTGCTGTCAGTAGCCATAAGATTTGCTACCATTACCTTAAAATCAAGCAAAACTCATAATAAAATATTAGATGCCGAGAAAAGAAAACTATAATAAGATGGAAATTATAAAGATACACACGTCACAGTTAGTTTTTAATTTTTAAATAATACATCAATACGAATACTGACGGTCCACCAAACGATCGTAAACAACTATAATTATAATTACGGTGAGTTGGTTAATTGGACAGCTTTTTGAACTTACTTAGAAAAATGGATAGTTTACTATTTAATATTAGCTAATTAAACAGTTTTTATTGTTCTACAAATGATTTTTTCGTATAATAGAGAAAATAAAGATGACAAAAATGTCATTTCAAAAATATTTACAAATACAAACTATATTGTATAGGTAATGTGTACAGAAAGAATGATGGTGTACATAAGTACACATTATTTCCTTATTAGTGTATACTTATAGGGTGTATTAAGAGTATATATATAGATCATGTCGTACTCTCACAGATGTACAAAACATGTGGTACGCTCATGTATAATTTTTTAATTCGTTGGTATTTTATGGATATAATTTAAAAATTCATGTATTTTAATTGAAGAAAAAAATAATTTATATATTTTTATGGATACTTTAAAAGTTTATGTATATTAATAAAAATAGATAAATATTTGGTATATTGTTTATGGAATTTTCTCTAAAAAATATTTATAGTAGGTTATTTGTATATGTAGCAGTCAAATCTGTATATTTAGCAAATTAGAAATAGTAAACTCTGTATATTGCAAAATACTTTCTAAAAATCTGTCCAATTGGCAAAAGATCCCTTATAAGTGAGAGAGAATTTGCCAATCGTAAAAATCTAGACTATTATTAACAAAATCAGCAAAATTAAAATAATTTCTTAGGAAACTGCAAAGATACCCGAAATAGTGTATTGACACTCTACCTTCAAAAACAAATACTCTTATGTGCGTGCGGAATAGTTTCAAATTGATGGATTTAGAAGCATTTATTGCATTTAATGTATCTTCTTCTCTTCCATCTTCTTCTTCTACATTGATCCAAATCTGAACCAAATCTGAACCAAATCTGAACCAAATCTGAACCAAATCTGATTCACTAAGCAAAGAGTAAATAACATATCAAATCTCTATTATCTTTGACCTCCATAATATTTACTCCCAATGAGACAGACGATTGATTTTGTTGTCCACACTGCTATTGATCATTTTAGTACGATAAACATTGAAAACACAATTAACTGACTTCTTAGCATACTAAATATTTAAATAGAGAGTTATGTTTAATTCTAGTATGCTAAACATATATGCAAAATTATGATATTTATCATCTACTAATATAGTTAATGCGTTAACTAGAGACTTAGATGTATATTTATCATACTAAAATTATCATTTACCATTTACATTTTATAAAATGTTGTTGATATAGATATTTTAAATCCAAAGTAATCCAATAAAAATAATTTGTTACCTATAAGTAAACCCAAATCCACTAGTTTTTCGGGTTACGCTGTTTAAGTTTTGGGTTTTGGGTTTTCGGACTTTTTCTAAAGTCCGACTTAAAACTGGCCGATTCAAAACAAATTCGGTTTGAGATAGATTTTTTTCTAACCCATGCAACATCCGTAAATATGTCCGGTTCAAAATATTGGATATGTGTCAAACTCAATTTTTTATTTGCACACAGTAAACGAGTGCATATTGCTTCATTTAGCTACTTAATAAGCATTAATTCCAATTTAATATTCATGTCGATTTGGATCTTTTAGGTTTTGGGTAATTTGGACAGGGGGGTTTAGGAGCCAATGCATTATCTAGACTATTTCCTAATAAATACTCTCTGTGTCCTACATTATAATTTTCTGAACTAAAAGTGTAAACTTTAAGAAATTACATTAAATAATTTTTATTTTCTATTTTTCTAACTTGAAAACATAATTGAATAATTAATTTAAACAATCTATCCAATAATAAATAAGCACTCCACAATAGTAATAGTGACAAAAACTAAATAAAATTATTTTTATAGCATAAAATTTAATGTTTACATTAAATAATTGTTGAATCGTTTGTCTAGTTGCAGAATGAGAGGTATATCACTCTGATGGATTCACGATTTGGTTCTAAAGAATAAAATAAGATAGTTCTTTAGTTGGTTTGTGCGGGGTGGTAGCTTTTGGCTAAACAATTTCTGATGTAGCAATATAATAAGTTTAAGCTCGCCTTTTCTTTCGTCAATACATTGGGCGAGGATGATTTTTTCTTTAGGTTCAATATATAGATTCGACTTCTATTGGGTCATATTTTGTCTATCAGAATTTGGTTTATATGATCTTTTTTTTTGGACTTTTGTTTTCGGTAATTTTTTATTTCTACCGGCCTTTTCACTGGAAATCTTAACTTTTCAGTCGGGTGTTGTATCTTTAAAGATTCTAATAATAAAATTCAGATGACAAAAAAGTGACACATGAAAAAGTCTAAAACATCTAATAAATTGGGACCTAAGGAGTAAAAAATATGATTTTTAGCTGGTTTATAGGAAAAAAAAAAAAATCATAGCTTCGACATCTACTGCATGAGATTGAGATTTCCAATGTGAGACCATCCTCAACGCTGATACCATAAGAGTATCATAAGCTTTTTCATCAATAAAAATAATTCAGAAATGATTTATTTGCCTTGATACGTCTCAACCCACTGAGACTTATGAGACGTCTCAACAGCCACGTGTCCACTTCCTCTTCCTCTTCCTCTCCTTCTTCTTCTCCACTTGCCTTTATCATCCTCAACCATATCTCTCGGCTCAGTTCTTTTCGCCTCCGGTTCAAACCGGATTTGGACATCTCTCAATTCCACTTTCTCTGTCTCGTTCGTTCCATCTTCTTCCCCTAATTCCTTTCTCGCCACCGTTTCTTTCGCCGGAAGCGTTGACTCACGAGGATCTCTTCGTCTTCTCTCCTCTGGATCTCTTCGTCTTCTCTCCTCTGGCTCTCTCCGTTAATTCCGGTTTAATTGAAGATTCTGGTAACCTTATTCTCCTAAACAACCGAAGCTCACCATTGGACACATAAATATGAAGAGTCTCTAATCAAATCTCAACTAATTAATTATTATTAAATATATGATTAAATTAAGCTCATGATACTCTAACCAAGCTCTCGGTTGAGGATGCTCTGAGGAGATAAGTAAGAAAATTCTGATGTCAGATGTGTGTTTTTCACAATCACGCAACCAACGTCGGCGACAGGAAATACTACGAAGACAACAAACGTCAACGTCGGCGACAGATGTCGCTGACAGCTGATCGAGCGACTAAGAAAATAACTTTTAGGTTCCAACCAAAAAAAAAAAGGAAAATGAGAAATCTCATGAATTGGAATATGCATATTTCTTAATGTCACGAGACACTGATGAAAATGAGTAAATGGAATAGAAAATTTCAGAAAAAAAAATACTTAACAGTATTTATAATATTGAAGGTTCCAAGCATGGGACACCCCTAAATTAGGGTTCAATCTTCCTTTAACCCCATATGGCTTGTTTTTTCCTTACATTTAATCATTTCATTTTTTATTCTTTTAGAAATCATAACATATTTCTTGGGTTTAGTATACTTTTTTCTAAAAATTGATAAGAAGAAATATAAATTGTTTATATTTTTAATTTATTTTCTATTTGTTTAATGTTTTGTGTAATATTATAATGTGATAAATTTTATGATATATTTTTACGATTTTTATTTGACTCCGATAATAATAATTTATGGATCCGCTACTGCTCCTAGTATCTAGAACAATTCTTTTGCTTCCAGTCAACAATGGACATACTTCCAGTTTTTCTCGTTGCATAAGGTTTTGAGTGATAGCTGCTAAGTTTACAATTTAACCACTCGAAGACAAGTTTCTGATAAAATTTTCAAAACCACATTTAAAGTTTTAATGATCATGACTACTAACAGATCCTGAATAGTTGACTTTCTAATGGTCATTGATTAGGATTGAGAGACCTAGTTTTGTTTCAATGGCAGCAGAGAAAAAATATAAATGGCAAGTGGATTAACATGGAAGAAAGCAATGACAGACAATGCCTAATTTACAGAATCCTCTGCATCTGTTTCTTGAGTTATTTTCCTTTGATAAACTTTCATGAAGTGGCACCAAATAACAGAGAAAAGTGAACTTTGAAATGGTCAAATCAAAATATGATCTGGATATGCCAATGATCAAAGCAAAATGAAAGTTCTCGACTTTGAGCTTACACACTTTTATCAATACTCTTTAACTAGTTTACAAATTTTGCTAAAAATAACTAATTATAGATTCTTACTAGTACCACAAGTAGACAGCACTCAAAACTATCTTGCTATGGGAACCACCGAAGTGTCCAAGCTAACGTTCATTTCTTCCGATTCCAAGCCTCGTTTCTTACTTATCCCAGAGTTTTCACACATAATACACTTTTTTAGCTCAATAATTACCTGAGACATGGTTGGTCGTTTTGAGGAAGAAGGGTTTGCACATGACACTGCCAGCTCAAGAGCTCCCCAGCCAGGATTAGAGTCATAATCCTTGCGAAGGTTTGGATCCATAATCTCAACAATATCACCTCGGTTAAGCTTAAAGCCAACCCATTGTGTTATGTGAGAATTTTCAGAGGCTTTATTAAGCACGGGTTGGTTTGTGATCATCTCCAATAACACAATCCCAAAACTGTAGACATCACTCCTCTCACCCAATCGACTTGAATGGTTATAACTGCAAAACAACAACATGGTATCTACTCCTTCACCACTGAAGAAAGAATAGAAAGTTTCAGAACAAGTGTTTGGGTGTGTGTATATGAAAACCAATAATACTTACTCCGGATCAAGGTATCCAAGAGTACCAGCAATCACCGTTGAATCCTGAGATTCGCCTCCACCTTGGAAAGATCTTGAGAGCCCAAAATCAGCGAGTTTGGGCCTTGAAATTCTCATCCAGCAATGTGTGCTAAATCTAGTTCCTGTCAAATATGTGCAAAATCCGTTGCGACTTCTGTGGAAATTTCGGGTCAGATGTGGTTATAGGCTCCTAACAATTTTTCCAAACATTTTTCTTTTTCTGACATTCCCTTCAAAGGCTTCTCTTCTTCGGTGGAATTGGTGAATAGTCAACGATTTAAAAACCGGTCATTCTTACCTTACGAGTGAAGGTTGGTATGACCTCGGATGGTGGGGTAATATTTTTACCAAAATCAACTACATTTGGATTTGGAAGCGGTTAGAAATTTTGAATTCTGGATTAAGGAGTACGACGTTTATCATATATAATAGTTTGGATGAAAAATGAGTCGTATTTTCATCAAAAAAAAATTTGTTGTTAATTGTTTTATATCTCTCTTCGTAGAGTTTGATTCCGGTGAATTTATCATTTGTGGTGGTTCTGTCGTTTTTTATGTTGGTTTGTTAAAGTCTAGGCGAAAGACAAATCCATACGGAAACAACCATTGGATGTGGATTTTGAGGTCTTCATGCATTGGTGTTTTAAGATTTGCGATGTTAATATGGTGCATCATAGTCGGTGATAACCAAGAATAGCAATAGCTTGAGTTCGAGTACGGAGAAGGAAAATAATATATATATATATATATATATATATATATATATTCTGAAGAAGATGCATGTATCGTCAAAATTCGCTTTAGCTTCTTTGTTTTGAGTATATATATATATGAATGAATCATATCTCTGTAATTTTGTAAACTCTTGATCGAAGTGATAATAATAAATAGACGTTAAAGAAACAAAAATTTAATTCATTTTTGGAGAAAAATCAGGAAACTAAATAACCCTGTTCTCCATCATCATGAACAAAATTAGGTCAAACCTACAAGATGATAAATGATCATCTCTTTCTACGAAAAAGCCATATAGAGCCCAACTAATAAAGATATTGATATGATAAACAATTTTATGCTTGCTAGTTTTGAAGGTACTATGATCTTTGTTTATAAAGTCCTGATGATCATGTTAAGATTTTTTTTTTCGTTTTGATTTTAACACTTTTAATTTGGATATGGTAAGGAAAAATCTGTCTAAGCTTTGATAGTATTGAATTGACGAAAGGTACTGAAAGCTTATATATTGTTTTATTCGCAAGATTTTTTGAATTAATCATGATTTGCAATTGAAGGTTGGGATTCCGATAATGCTACTTAGGAATATTGACTCTAAAGAAGGTTTATGCAATGCTACAAGACTTCATGTTACTCAATTAGCTGATCATGTGATTGAAGCAGAGATTACAACTAATGAAGATGATGAGGTAAAAAAAGTGTTGATTTCGAGAATGTTTATTTCTCCACCGGAAACAAGATTCTCATTTAGGATGAGGCATTGGCAATTTCCAGTTGCAGTTGCATTTGCTGTGGCCATGAACAAAATTCGTACCCAAACGCTATAAATTTTAGACTTTATCTTTCTCGACATGTTTTCTCCCATGGACGCTTATATGTTGCTCTCTCCAAATTCAATTGAAGGAGTGGGTTAACATTTTCAATAAAAGACAACAAAAGGAAACCTCAGGTAAGGACACATAATGTCGTTTACAAAGAAATCTTCCAAAATATCTTTTAGCCATATATTTCAAACTTGTTTTTTTTTCTAAAGAAAATTTTGTTTGCGTTTCAAGTTTATTATGGTATTGTCTTGATTTTAATGTTGTGTCAACATTTTAATGATTTTAATGATTGAATCCAATAATCTCTCGAAATTTATTATCTAGTTTAATCTATGAAGATTTCACCAATTGCTCTTAATAAAGCTTAACCTGAATGATCTTCACCATGATTGTCATCACAGAGTCGTAATCATACAAAAAGGGAGGCTAGGGGTTTTGAAAGAAAATTTGGAGGAAAACAAAGTTTGACCCAATAAATAGATCTGCATGTTTTAAAATTGGATCGGATCCTCTTTGGTTCTTCTCCTTTCGATTGGTTTTTTTTTTTTGTGTGAAGGATTGAGAGCAATTGAAATTGAAATTGATTTTGAAAATTTTTATGACACATTTACTCTTATGGATTTAAGAATTCATTTTAGAAAGATCAACGTTCAAAGAGTAAATGACAATTGCTGTAAATAATAGCTTAATTTTAGATACTTTGTAAAAGTGAATGCGAAAATGTATATATAAGATAGCATCTAAAGTTATGGCAATATTGTATTTTACTTCTTACTTTAATTTCTTTTGAAATTATGCAAATTTCTCTATAAATTAATTTATCGATAAATTAATACCTTCTATAAATTAATAAAATATTTCGGTCTTTGCATTACTAATTTATAGAGGTTTTACTATATACATTTATATACTTAGTCGGTTTGGATTCTCAATTCTATTTATACTGATTTGTTTGGATTCTCCTTTTATTTTAGGATTTAAATTTTCGTTTTCAATGTCTATTACGGACAATAAATTTCGTTTTATTTCCTCTTTAATTAGTTGTTACCCATATAACCGAAATTTAAAAATGATTTATTAAAATGAAATTTTAGAAATTTTAGATATTAAGAATATTTGGGAAGTTTTTTTTTCCTTAAAATAGATCTTAATCAATTAATAGTGTATATTTACTTCATGATGACTTTGTTAACTCTGGCAATAATTAATAAAGTTTTAATTGTGTGTTTAAAATACAAAAAAAAAGGAACAAAATAACGATTGATTGTAAAATTTTATCCCTTTAAAAATTAAAAGAAAAGAGCAAAATTAGAAAGTAAATCAAATTTGACAAATTTTTTATCATTATTTTTTGATAACCAGAGATTGAACATTTTCTTAATTAATTTTTAAATATTTTCTTAATTTAGTCATTCTTGTGGTTCTTTTTTAAGTCCCCAACTCCAAGTAATAATCATATAAGCAAACTTTCATAGTAAAACAACCAAGCGGTATGGAAAACAAAACGAAGGCAGAAAAAAAAATTCAGAGCAGTGAGAAACAGCGATTCAAGAATTGAGAATCGCCGCCGATTTTTCGTAGAAGATTATCTAATTCCATTTACTTAAAGTCCGTCTTAATCCCATCGCTTTGTTACTTCCAATTCCAATTCCATTTCCCTCAGAAAAAATTCCGGAATCTGTATCGTCACTACAAAAAAAGTCCCTTCCTTTATCAACCGTTCGATTTTCCGATATAATCTATGTAAGATTTCATCTCCTTACTTGTTTGTGTAATCTCCGATCGTTGGTTAGTTAATACCCACTTCGGAGTTTAGTGAATTTGATGAATTTGAACATTTTGTTTTGAGTGATATGTGTTGACTTGTTTCATGATTACAAGCAATGTTTTTGCGGATACATTTAGGGTTTATGATGTTTTTTTTTGGAGAACGTAATTGCTCAATTCTTGTCGAATTTTCATGATTTTCATACGAGTTTTACATTTGTGGCAATTTGAAAATTAGGGTTACTTTTGATTTCAGTGGATTCTACAATGCAGTATGTTTTATTGATGGAAGTAATGTGTACTTACTCAGTCGAACTTGAAAGTTGTTACTTATTTTCAGTCTTAAGTATGTGTTAATTTTATCAGTTTTGGGAACCTTTGTGCTTGAGTAAGATCATTTAGCATTTTAAGTGAGTTATATAAACTAATTTGTTACTTGGATTGCTTCTGCCTTCATTTCTCTCATTGTAATTACTTTGGTTTGTTGATTTCCCTTACTCTTATTAATTAACTTACAAACGTATTTGCAGTATTCAAATAACCGTCTGAAGCTTCTCTGCGCAATATCGGTCTTATTATCGAGAGATAATGAAGTACGATAATGCAATGGAATATAATAAAGATGAGGCTACAAGGGCTAGAGAGATTGCGAAGAGGAAGTTTTTAGCAAATGATATTGCAGGGGCTAAGAAATTTGCCATGAAAGCTCAGTTCTTGTATCCTGAACTCGAAGGAATCGCCCAGATGGTGTGCACATTTGATGTACATTTATCTGCCCAGAATATAATTTTTGGGACGATAGATTACTATGGTGTATTTGGTCTGAATCCTGAGGCTGATGACGAAACAGTGAGGAAGCGGTACAGAAAGTTGGCTGTAATGCTCCATCCTGATAGGAACAAGTCGGTTGGAGGAGAGGAAGCCTTTCAGTTTCTTACGCAGGCGTGGGTTGTGTTCTCTGACAAGGCAAAGAGAGCTGACTATGACCTAAAGAGGAATGTGGGATTGTATGACGGAGGAGGGGCTTCGTCATCAAGGCCTGCAAACAATGGATTTCAGAAAGTCACTAAAGCTAGTGGTAACACAACAAAGGTAAAGAGTTCAAAGAGAGGTATAAAACGGGCAAGTGAAGCCTCCGCTGCCGCTGCTGCTACTACTTCTACTTCTGCCCATAAAACAAGTGCTGATGGGACGTTTTGGACTGTATGCCGTACTTGCAGAACACAGTATGAGTATCATCGTGTTTATCTAAATCAGAACCTCCTGTGTCCTAACTGTCGTAAGCCATTTATTGCTGTGGAAACAGATCCTCCAGGTTCAGGTTCGATTCGCAAGACCTTTCATGAGCACCAATTTGACTCTCTCCGTCACACAACAGAAGGAAGAAAGAAAAGTGTTCCTGGAAGAGACAATAATGGGGTGTATGGTGATTATGATTCCTTTGAGTGGGGTGGTGTGGTCACTGGAACGAAAAATGCTGTTCATGCCGCACAGACCGGATCACGAAAAGATGAGGTTGTGCGTAGAGAGTATAACAAAAGAGTGGCTGGTGGTTTGTCAACAATTACTCCAAAAAGAAGAAAGGTTATGGAAAATTCAGTTGCAGGTGCCAACAATGCTAGTTGTTCTGCTGCCAAGACCATTGGTGTGAAAGAATTTTCTGAGGATGAGCTGAAGAATCTATTGAAGAAGAAAGCTAAACCAGCAATCATGAGAAAGCTGCAAGAATTACGCACCATCATTGCTGAGACTGAAACTGATGTAGATGGAAGGAAAATGGAAACTGGAGATGTCAATGGAGGCAATGCAAGTTCTTCAGAAAAGAAAATTACTATTGAATCATGCTGTGTGGACTCCATTAACGATACTTCTGGTACTGACAAGGATTTGAATTCCTTGGAAGCCTTGACAATTGATGTTCCTGGTCCAGATTTTTGCGACTTTGACAAGGATCGAAGTGAAAAGTTATTTAGCGATAACCAGATATGGGCTTGTTATGATTCTATTGAAGGGATGCCTCGTTCATATATCATGATAGATAATGTAATCTCTGTTGATCCATTCAAGGTGCGTATCAGTCGGCTTACTTCACTAACAAACACTGAGCTTAACTCATCAAAGTGGCTGGGTTCTGGTATTCCAAAAAGTTGTGGAGATTTTAGAGTTGGGAAAACTCAAATCTGTAGGTCACCTTACATGTTCTCACACAATGTGAATCTGGTCAAAGGCAATCATGGAGAATTTCTTATATATCCTAGAAAAGGCGATGTATGGGCTCTATATCGGAACTGGTCCCCTGACTGGAACTATCTCACAGGAGTCGAAACAACTGAATTCGAA